>PVIY010021703.1:0-42052 GCA_004026745.1 Myrmecophaga tridactyla
TAAAAATAAAAAAAAAAAACACCAATGACATGTGATAATAAATAGCTTGCTAATAATGCAAAAATCTCTATATTACATATAAATGTAAATTATAGTCAAGTAATTTTGAATGTAATATTAACTCTATTATAAACACCTGAGTGAAAAGTAATTGTCCTTTAAGCAATGAATCATAAATTTCACTCAAAATACCAGACCTAGATTTCAGCCTGATTTAGTACTAAGGATTGGTTCAACCTTCCCTATTCAATAATGTAAACATTTAGTAAAAAATTGCTTTTAAGAGATAATAAATAAGATTTTCAAGACAGCAAAAAAATGCAAACCAGAGACTAGATTGTTGTATTAAGGTACACTATTTCCCTAACACAAAAATAATTAGGACAGTCAGAAATTACAAAATTACCTGTGGCAATTACAGAGATCTGCTTTTTGAAATATAAATTTGTAAGATATTTAAACTACTACAACATGCATCATTGTTTCATCCAAGCTATTTTTCTGACAACTATCATCAAGTAGAACTTTCAGGAATAAACCTAAAAGATTCATCAAAATAACAAACACTGACAGACACAACATTATCAAATATAAGTAAATACCTGACATTAACAGAGGGCAGGAGAGCACTTTTTAAACCTAGTAAAGGCCAGTTTGCACTTCACTTAGTACAGAGGTATTGCAAAAGTATTCTACTGGTGATGAAAAATACATAAACTTATGAAAAGAGACTGTTTTTCAGGCTTGTTTTACACTGTTACCATGAAACTGTGCCTATTTAAAATAAGAATTCAGTTTCCAACTAAGACAAGTACCCATTTTTAATCATTTTATTTAATATTCCTTATAGAGATTTAATGTTCAGGAAATGAACCAACTTTCTGGACATACTTTATAAATGATCTCTGGTTCTTATATCAGATTTTCAACCTACCATACTGAGATATTTGAAATGCAAAAATATTATTACTATGGATTTAGTAATAAATCAGGTAGTTGTTTAGATGTGACATTTCTAAAGAACAAGATTAATTTTAAACAAAGTTGAACTTACAAATGAATAGTTAACTTTAGAGACTACATGTGGAGCATATTTTGGGGGCTCCACTTAGAGCAGGTCGACTGTATACTAGGAAAAAGGCAGATTTATTCCTTTTTAAGTACATAGTTTTCCCCCTAAACCATATCACCCAATCTAATTACCCCAGCTCACTTTTGATCATTTCTAAAAGACAAACGCAATTTGAAAGGTCAAGAAATATCCTGCCATAAATTAAAAAAAAAAAATGGCAGAATCTGAAGGTACCACAAGGTTGGTACATTTGAGGAAAAAAACAGATCCTATCTACATTTTCTGGTATTTTTGCTAAAAAACAGAGTTGTCTAAGGATGTTACTTTATAATTATGATTACCTATAAAAATATTTTCTTTTGAGGTTCCTACAGATAAATACTCATGCATACTAATTTTAGTATGGCTCTATAAATACAACTATAAACTTGCATGTATTTCATCCATGTTTTATCTCATAAATCCAATCAAGAGAGCATACATTTCAGACAGCTAAATCACAATTTTTACATGGGAAAAAAAGCAGAAGCCTGATAACTAACATGTGCTTTAAATGAATATAAATTTCATTTTTTGAAAAGCAAATAAAACCTAGTAGTTTTAATTCAAAAAACGCAATATCCAAGAACATAAAAGATACAAGAAACAGAAGCAAAAGATGCAACAAAATCCAAACAATATTCCATACAAAAAAAAAATTCAGAATTGACTACATTTCCTTTTTTAAAAAAATTTACAATGCACTAAATTCTTTAATGTGGAGTTTAATTTATAAATTCTATATTCCTTAATCCTTAATAAGATCACAAAAACTTAACCTTACTAAAGATCACAGAATAATCGTTGAGGAAATAATCTAGGAACCAAATTATACTTATGATCAATGTTGGACAAGTCTATTCCTAGTCCCTGGTTGTGAATTACACAGGTCCTAGTAGGAAATGAGTAAGTTGTGTCCAAGTAGGAAATAATTTGTAAGTTTGACTCAACAAATTCCCTGTTATAATTCAATTTATACCAAATAGATAATCACTCTATAACTTCCCAGAACAAAATAACAAATAGATCTGGTAGTAAAATTTCTATCTCAGATCTTCACCTTGGATTTCTATCTAAGATTATGTATGACCTTTAATCTTTTCTTTGTTATAAAAAGAAGCTAAGAAAGTTAAATTGAACATAATGAACAAAATGAACATAATCAGACAAATGACACACTAAAATATTTAGAATTTTTGTTTTACATGGGCAGGCACCGGAAATCAAACGCGGGTCTCCGGCCTGGCAGGTGAGAACTCTGCCGCTGAGCCACCATTGCCTGCCCTAGAATTTTAAATTACTAAAATATTCAGAATATTAGAAAACTAGCTTTTGGAGTTTGTCCATAATAATTTTTAAAAAATCCTTTCATAAATAACAAGAACTCTATTAATGACTACTTCCCAAATCAAGTCTGTTCTAGTTTACTCCTGAAAGAGTCTCTGAGAGAAAGGATTCAAGGGCAAGAGGCTTATTTGGGAAGTGATCCCAGGAAACATGGAGAAGGAAATGGGAAGTGAAACAGAAAAGAAGAGGGAAAAAAAAATAAGACACTTTTATAAATTTCTCATTGAGGGCAATGAGTTTCAGTTCTACTGGGAACTCTATGAGACAGTGTGGAACACGTCTCAGAGCACCACCAGAACAGCAAGGAAGCTGGAATGATTATCCATCCATTACTGGCTGAGGGCTGCTCCCAGGCCACTGTCCTCCCAGTGGTTGGAGCCGCCCTGTGTGCAGCCGAGAGAATCCTCCAAGACGCAGCTTGCAGGACACTTTACGCATGTACTCGAATGTGGATCAAGTGCCTGCTACTGAATCTCACCGTCAGTAAGACTCATACACAAAACAATTTTAAATTCCATTTTTGTCATTGTCCCATACAAAGAAGCAGTCCATTTTAATGTTGTAAGCAACAGTGTAGAATTTCAGGATCTTAAGGTCAACTTCCCAGCACAGAAAACAGAAGTCTACAGAGTTAAAAGGAGTATATGAACCCACAAAAAAGATGTTTACATAAATGACTCCTATTTTTATTGAAATGCAAAACATCATTACTATTTCATGTCAACATGATATCTCAAACAGCCAGCACCAAAAGTGAAATGTAGAATAACATGGTACAGTATTTGAAACATATAGCACTGAAAATCAGAAGAACTGAATTCTTGTCCCAGCTCTGATACTAACCAGCAAACTTAGGTAGATCATGGAATTTTTATGTGTCTCAGCTTCTCTATCAGTAAAATTAAAATAATGATGCCTGGCCTATTTATTGTTGAGATTAAAAGCAGGAAAGAAAGTTTTGAACCACTTTAAAATTTTAAAGTACCATACCTTAAATGATAAATTATTTCTAATATTGTCAAAAAAAAAAAGGCCCTTAGAAGTCATATTATTCAACTCTAACGCACGTTAATTAAAAACCAAACAAAAACAACAACAACACTCTGCCCTAGAAAGGAACACTGATTTGCTTCAGCAGATCAGTAGCTACTCATTGGCACAGATGAAAATTGATTCCAGTCCAGTTCTTCTAGCACCCCATAATGTCACTTCTACTTGAGATCTGGGCAAGCAGCTAAAGCACCTATTTTAATTAATTCTTTTAAAAACATCACAACATCTTTGAAATAACTGTAAACACCACAAGAAATATACTGCAAAACATGAGCTAGGAATCAAAGGCCAATAGTTTCAAATCTACCAGATCATTTATATTACCATTCATTTCATTTGGTATTACACAGCAAACCTATGAATATTAAAGTCTTCCCTCCTTTAAAATTAGTGAGGGTATCAGTTCCCACAATGAAAATCTGAAAGTGGAAAAAGCCAATTGAGAGTTTCTGCCAATTAAAAGGTTATGCTTTGCTAGCCTTTAGAAAACAATTTGCATGAAGATTATCTTTGTTTTCTTGCTTTAAAATTCAATTCACTGAAATTTTGCAAACACCAACTTGGAATGTGTATGTGTCAGATTCGAATGGACATATTTTAAATGGAAAAAAAATCTTCTTGAAAAAATTAACATTTATAAAATTAAGTTAAAAATTATTTTATTAAATCTAATGCAATAGTCTAAGTACTTAAACAAAAACATAAAATTCAGTTTGTCATTCACATGACCACCTAATATTTGTTTGGTTTTCAATCTTGTTTTAATACTTTTTACTTACATATACGTATCACATTCAATAAGTAATTTAGAATATTGTGGTAAGAAAATTAGAATATTTTCCAAAAGTTTACATTGGCAAATTTAAACACTGGAACTCAGCCCCTGCTCATAGCTAAATATATCTGGTCTTTTCTTTAAAAGCTTCTTAATAATGATATTTCTATTCTCTTTGGTCATTATAGGATGACAGAAAAAATGTCTACATCTAAGAAGTTATAAACTCATTTTACAGTATGAAGTGTGCATTTGAACATAATTATAGTTTATAATGAAAAAACCAACTGCATTATATTATGGCTTTCAAAATCAGAGGAACTAGCTTTTAAAATTCTTTCCATTAATTTTACAGGATGATGGTCAAAACCTTGCATTAGAATTAAAAACACACACACACACACACACACACTAAATGTAGTACATCTTGAGTATAAACAAAGCACACTGGGACTACCTGAGAACCCCTAAATAAACGACAAATATGAAACTCTAAAGTTCTTCACATAGTACCCAAAAAGCAAAATGCACCAATGAACTCATGAAGACAGGGCGGGCAAACAAAACCCCCCAACAACAGTAACTGCAAAAAGAGGCTATGGTCATAGTTAACCAGCGTAACGTAAGGGAACTTTTACACATGGCTATTGATGATAGTGTTCTATACTGCTCGCCTGTATTTGCAAGTATGCAGTTGGGGTGAGGATGGGAGAGTAGGCAAGGAAATCTATCTGCCAGCTTATACTGGTTTCCCTCCTAATATTGACATTCATAGGTATCAAAAGATCAAGCTCCATGAATACCCTTTTCTACCACTGATATGGCTCTATTTTAGATTCAAGAAGCACCTTTGTATAAGAAAGTTAAGTCACTTATTCAAAGGCCAACTTAAATTTACTTTAGGAAACATGTTACATATAAATGCTTTGATTAAAACAAAAGAAAGTAATTATTCTTAAGGTCCAGTGTTCAACCAGTAACAATTATGCAATACTCATCTTATCAATTTACAAGCCATTTAAAGTTAAATGATCAAAATCAATTTTTATTTTAAAATGACTTAAGTGTTTTATGCAAATAAATAAGTTACATTTTATTTGTAGTAACTTTGCTAATTTTTTTTCAACTTGAAATGTTAGACCTACACCAGCAATATTCCCAAATACTGATGCTGATAGTCTAGGGACCCTACTTTAAGAACCACTGATCTAACTTTCTTTAATATTTCCAACAACTTATAGAGGATAGAACTAATTTTCATATGGAACATTTAAAATGTGGAACTAAAAACTTCCATACCTTACTCCTAATTGTTCTATCTAGAACACAGAACAATTCTATTTCTTTTCACATAAATATCTGGAGAAAATTCCCTGTCTTTAACCTCTCTTTTCCTAAATAAGTACCTCCAATTTCTTCAGTTGCTTTGCATTCCTCCAAATAACTAGGCCTTTCAACATTCTGGCTGCCTCCCTATGCAAACTATAATTCATAGTGCTTCTCTTAATATGGTACTTAAAATTTAACAATTTAAAAGTTTTAATCTAAAAAAAAAGCTTCAATCTGAATGGCAGAGTGCATGTGGTTTAGTACATCTCTCTTTCACAACTGTAGCACAGAACTTCCCAAAGGCCAGTTTGTGAACTGCTATTATTTCTTTGATGAAGTTTTCAATGATCCAGAGGAAATGAGGAAAGAACAGTACAAAATTTTTAAAAATCAAATTGGAGATTCAAGATAAATAGATTTTATTCTGAGTTCATGTATACCCTTCCTAAATACTAGGGGAAGAGGTGTCATGTTTAAATAAAGTGATGGTGATGGAAGATGGTAAGTATTTTTTCAAAAGTCCTTACATGGCAAAATAAAGTCTCACACTTCATAATCTTTTTTTTAAAAAAAAATGGTCTAGTGTCCTAGAATATTCAGGTAAACTTCCAAAAGGTTCATCTAATCCATTGTCTACTACCATTTAGGTAGCCAAGCACTTAATTTATAGAATTTGCAACAACTGATCAAAGCCTCCACTGATCACTCATGTGATTAATTTCATGGCAGAAAAGCAAACCTTCCAATGGTCTCAAGCACATAAAAGGCCTTCAAGGCACTTTAATACTAGTTTCTAATAGTACCTAGTTTCCCATCCCTACTTCCAACTTCCCATTAAGAACCTAAATAACAATCAAACCCAGCCAATCAGACTACATCAAATTAAGAGAGGGTGGGGTGGTAGAAACTGGAAGTAACATGTTGCGGTTTAAATTATTAGCCAATAATTTGAACTACAAGTGAACTACATCATCTTGGACTGGGGACAACAAACTGCGTAAATAAAATTTTACTGGAACAAACCTACACTCACAAATTTATACACTGCCTATGGCTGTTTTCATGCTACCACGGAAATACGGCAAAACTGAATAGTTGTGACAGAGACCATAAGACCTGCAAAGCTTAAAATATTTACTATCTGGCCCTTTGCAGAAAACGTTTGCCAAAATTTAACTTAGGAGAATAAACTATTTGCTATCAAAATAAAATCTGAGATCTGTAAAAATAACCATTAACTAGCTCAGAATACTGACCATCCCTATTGGAATATCTAAATATAAACACTGGAACATCAGAATAGTCCTCTATCCTACTTCTGTATGAGATGTGTTGCCCACCCAAAACAGAGCATTACTTACCTGCTAACTGAGCTAATCTTTAGCATACATTTCTCAAGGACTCACTCAGTAGAAGAGCGAAGAATCCATGAAATGCTGTTCTGTGCAATCTAAGGTAAAAAAAGTTGCTGCAAATAACTTAAAATGTATATAAAAGAAGCAACTCTATAGAACTACATAGTAATAACCTTTACATTTTAGATTCCAAATACAAAACACTTTTAAAGGCACTTAAAGTAGAAAAGCTTAAGTTCAACAATTTAGGTACTATTAATTGCATTAAATAATGCAAGTTAATTTCCCTTTTGTGTTAAAAACAAAACTTGCCTTTTTATGTACGTAGAGCTAAAATCAACAGATAATACTTCTATTCTAATTCAATCGTGTAGCTTTTTAACATAAGTGAGTGACACCAAAATCTCTAAAAAGCAGTCATAACATCAAAGTATTTGGAAACTGGAAGGTGCTTGAGAGATTTTATACATTTTACATTTAACAGATGAGAAAATTTCCATGTGACAGGAAATACCTAAGGACAGAGAGAGAATTAGTGGGAAAGACAGAACTAAAGCCCAACAACTCAACTATCAGATCAGAACTCTTTCTACTTCATGACTTGATATGAAAAATATACCTATATTCTAAGAAAAGGTGGGGTGATGTCGAATATTCTAGAATTTTTTAAGTACCATAAACATACTCCCAAGGCTACAATCCACTCAACTTAGGCAACTTCTTGTCTTTAAAAAATCAATCAACTGCAAAATACAAAAGGAAAATATAATTCATTGTAAAGTAATGCTTATAGGATGATGAACAACCAATTAAACTGCTTAACAAATTGTTAAAAATTTAAAAATAATACTGGTGAAGGCGCAGTATTTTGGGTGCTCACACATGGCTAATTTGTTACAATCTTCCTTAAGGGTAAATTGGCAATATTTTAAACAGCTTAAAAAGTTCTTGCCAGTAAGCCAATAGTCCCATTTCCATGAATATAAACTAAAGAACTAGTCTAATACAGAGTTCAAATTTTATATACAAGAATGCCCATCCCACTATTATTTATAATTGTGAAAAATTAGAAACAACCTAATATCCAAAGAAAGACTGGCTAAATCATGATATATTTACACAATGGAATATTAGGCAGCCATTTAAAAGAAATCACATTTTCAAAGTTACGGGGAAGTGCTTATAAGATAATGTGAAGTTATAAAATGCAGGGTACACATTTGTATGGTCAGTATGATCTCAAATTTTGTTATTAATCACACACACAAACATACACACTCTCATACATATAAACAGCATAGACAAAGGCTGAAAGGAAATACAGCAAAATATTAACAGTTATATCTGGGTAGTGAGAATGCAGATAATTTTTTCTCCTTATACTTTTCAGTATATACCAAATTTTCTATAATAATCATGTATTAGTTTTATACTCAGACAATATTTTTAAAATTCAATTTACTCAAGTCAATTTTGAAATTTTTAGTTTATAAAACAAGGAATAAATATCTATAGTACTCAAAAATATATCTAAATAATGGGAAATAAATTACTTTATGTAAGAGTATAATTTCTACATATATATAGACAGCTAATTTTGAATCTGAAAGGTAATACTGTTTTATTTCAATTCTTAAGTATAGAAAATTGATATTTAATAAATAAGAAATGCAAATCTTTAAATAAAATTGGTGCAAGGCATCTAAAAGTTGTGCTATTCTGGTATAACACTAAGGATATAAATGCTCTCCAATGTAATATAGATACCCAGTATTAGGTTATAATAGGTATAATCTAGTATATGCATGAAGGCCAATCATTAATAAAATAAATTAAAATTATCTTTTTGCCAAAATGGTTAGAAATGTTCTATGCTTAAGAAAGAAAGTAATACAACACCATACCATTATTTTAGTTGGAAGAGCCTCACCAAAAATCATGACAAAAATTTCTAGAACTATAAGAAAATCCAGTGTTGTTGGGTTTTGTTGTTGGTTGTTGTTAATTTCTTGCTAAAAATTCAAGTAAAATGGAAAATTGCTTAAAGTACTGGAAAAGAAGAGCAGCGCCTGGCCTGCACTGCCACACCATTCAGTGTTCCCTCATTCGCAGTCTACTGCCTATTAAACAGGGACTTGGACAGTAAAGGACTACATCTCTCTTCTTTCACCAGTCTCCAATCTTAAATTTATGTTCTATTACAATATAGTATTTGACACAAAGGGATGTTACACACAAAAAGAAAAACTATGTAATTTTAAAAACTAACTTTAAAATTATGATTCTAATTTCTGTGATAATAAAATCACATAAATATGCAAAATATAAACTACATCCTAAAATATTTTTACATAAGATCTGAGGTTTACCATTTTGAACATAAAAATTCTGAGATGGAATTAATAAAAAAACAATTTTCATATATACCACAGAGCAATAAGTTTAAATCAGACTATTTTGAGTTGTGTAGCCCTTTATTAGCAACTAAAATAGAAGGTATCTGTTGTACAACACGGGTAGTAATTGTCTATAACTGGAGATTTATTATAATCTAATACAGATCATTTATAAATGCAATTTCTTTATTAAAAAGCTTCCACCCTTCTTTGTTTGTGTACAATTTGCAAAACTATTCTGAAAGCGGAATATATGTGCACAAGTCTGCAAAGAGTGCAAATTTAGGATATGGTAAATGCTTTACATGTTACTTTCAAAAAACTGTCTGCCACAACTGGGCCTTTATATTATCATCTTTTTTTTTTATCATATTTTGATGCCTGCCTTCCTTCCACTGCCCTAAACAATAAAGCATTTTTTAATGAATTGAAATTAAGGAAGGACTACACCTACTAGAAAAGAAGAGAAGAAAGTTCTATTAGTTTGAGGTTTCAGAATCCCCCAAAACCAGGAACAGGATCTGTGTAAGGACTAGGCTGGGACGCAGACAGAGTATGAGTATGTGCAGGTGGCATCCCTGAGGGTTCAGAGCTTCAGTGGACTGTCAGTGCTCCAGCTGCATAACTCACTGAACTGTCTTGCCAGTTTCTACACTGGCTTGACTGGGCATAATTCAAAAAGGAAAAGCTCATATTCATTCCGTTCTTCTGGAGCTCTGTGATAGCCTAGAAAAAAAAAATGATTATGACACACATTAAGATATAAATATGAGCACTCTCTCAATGTGTTACTGGCTTAACTTAAACTTCCATGGATGAAATCTAGATCTCTCCTACCACGTTTCACTCATCTCTTCATTTATTTCTTGAATTTCTCTTGCTGTCATTCACATTAATAGAAGAGAAAGAGAGAGAATGCTCATTTTATTCTCTCAAAGAACCTCTCCTAACCTAAGTTCTTGATAATTAAATATCAGTCCTCTTTTACTCTCTCTCTCCCTGTATTTAGTAAGCCCACATTTTTTTAAAAACTATAATATTGTTCTCTATTCTCTAAACCAAATCTTGGCCACTTCTATCTTGCTAAATGGGAGTCTTTGGTCTGACTTCATTTAAATTTAAAATGTTATAAGAGGAATCTAAATGTTTAATATTGGATTAGTTCACCATTAATTTCAGAAAAATTGTATTTGGCTCAATTCAAACTTGAGGAAGTTAGTAAGCTTAGTTCAAGCCGTTGATAGGCTTGTCTTCTGTCAATCAATATTGTTTAAGACAAAACTCATCCTAAAGATCTATAATGTATTAACCTTGAAATCACATTAAAATAATGGACTTCAATGTCCTACCCTAGACTATTCTGGATTATATTACCTTCTCCATTACTCCTCTGCCTCTCCAACCAAATGAGCCCACTGTTAATTCTTGCTCCCATTTCTGAATATGTACTTTCTCTCATCTTTCTTAGAGTCTCACATTTTCTTTGCGTTTTATTAAGGGAAAAAATAATGCTAAATTCCTTTCTAAAATCCAGCTGATCGAAACTTCTGCCTCTTTTTCTTCTTCAAATGAAATAAATATTATTGTTTTTGTTCTATAGAGGAAAAAATATACGTTTTCTGTCTTGCTTTATTAAATTATGAACTTCCAAAGTTCAAGGTCAGAACCTTCCATTTCTTTATTACAGAGTCTAAAACTAAATAAAACCAAAAAATTTAATAAAATTGTATCTCCTGAAAAGTCACTTTGATTTATATTTGTAAAGAGCACACTAAAACTGGCTGTATCAAGTGAAATTATGGGTCTGTATTCTACTAAATAACTTGCTGTATTTAACAAAAAATACTAACCTGCATTCCAGTAATAAATAACTTTAAGTAACCAGAACAATGGAAATCCATATTATCTTACAGGTGGATTTGAAATAAAATTGACTATATGTACATAAAACCAATAATAATAAGGTATCACAGATGACAACAGGAAACATCACAAGATCAAATGTTATAATTCAGGGTCCATAAGTATACTCACATTTAATAACACCCCAATGGGATGTCTTCCACATATTGTATTATGGTATTTCTTCAAGTAATTGCTAAAAGATACAGGGTCTAATTGTTCTATAATACTCATACCCTAAAAAAAAAAGGAGGGAGGGTGGAGAGAAGAAGAAAAGAAAATGAAAAAAAAAAGCAAAAGAGATACAATGTCTTTCTTCCTAATTACATTTTCAAAAGTTATTGAGAAGTAAACATTATTTTTTCAATTAAGAGGAGGCAAAGACAATATATTAAATAAATCATGTGAAATAACATACTCACTTGTCATAGATAATCTCATTATCGTCAACTCTCAATGATACATCTGCTTCATTGACAAACAGAAAACAGCTTACTTTTCTCTGACCTAGTATGCTTCTACATGCATACCTCCACCAGTTATCATTCAGCTCACAGTCCTCAAACATTCCACAATTTCATATTTTCCTTATATAATAATATTCACAAAAGTGAATCTGATAAAATCTTCATATAACGTAAAATTAAATTTCTGATTTATTGCTGTTTTCCCCATATCTGTGATCTTTTTCCCTGCCACTGACATGAATAATCTAGAGCTGACTGTAATTTAAATATTACCATAATATATACTTAAATATCAAAAGTGTGCAAGGTATTTCAAATTATCAGCAATTATCTATGTATCTCATAAAAAGAAAATACCACAAACTAAGAATATAGGTAACATTTTTAATTAAAGTTCATGAAAGATTGATAAAGTTTAGGAAACACAGCTCTTTCATGAACAAATTTAAAAATGAAAGCTTTTTATCTCCTTTTCTGTTGATACCAGAATATCTTATTTTCAAGATTTTAGTTTGGAATAAAATTTTTTTTAACTACTGTTAAAATGACCACTATATCTTGAACATTTGTTTACACTAAATTCTGTACTTTCCAATGTTTATAAATAATACATTCATAATTAATTAATATATAGCAACTTTAACTCATCTGAATCAGGCAAATAATCATTGATTCTACCTAATTCATTCACTAACTACCTTACCTAATTTTCTTATGCAGATAAAACTCTTTACACTTGTTTTCAATAAACTGTATTATCCTCTGGGAGAAATGTAAACAGTGGTTTAACCAGGGATTTAACTGGTATATTCTGCGTGTGTTTTATTGTATTTCATGTATTTTAACAAAATAAGCACAATGTAAAAGCACCTAAGTAATCACATGAACACCGATTATAAAAAAGTAATCTGAAAAATGACAGTAATCACTAGGTGACATGCAAACTTTGCAGCGGCAGGATCGATATTTAATTTTAAAATAACGTTTTCTCGCCAGAATAGTCAACTCCTTCATAAACAGCACCACATTTCACCACAGAATGCATCGGAATGATAGGCGTGTGTGTATAAACAGCTTCCATTTGCTGGCATAACAATTAGCCTCTCTCAGATTTATACACAACCAATTTTTAATGCTGTTTGTTTCCCCTGCCATTCAGGTTTCAGGTCAACATTCTCCAGTGACATTTGATTTAAGCGCAGAAAAACACAAATGAACTGAAAAGTTAAGCCTAAGACTAACAATATAAATGCAATGCAAATAAATCACAATGTATTTCTAAACCAAGAAAAATACAGAGATGGAATAACAAACCTCTTCTATAAACATAGATAAAGCAAGCTCAAACTCCCCAAAGATGATGAAATGTAGCATAAAATGGTAAAAATTTTGCCTCTAAACATCCAATTCTAGGCTCACTGACTACTCTGCTTTACTATAGTATAACAGAAATCATACTAACAATTCTTTGAACACCCTCACAAAGCTACAAATTAACATTGGTATAAATTTCTAAAAGAGAACTTTTAAAGCTCCTGATTGAAGTCTGGGGCAGCTTACCTCAAACAGAATTCTACTCATTAATAAATTATATGACAGTGAAGTTCCTAATGTACTTTTTTTTTTTCTGGCATGGGCAGGGACCGGAAATCGAACCCAGGTCTCGGCATGGCAGGTGAGAACTCTATCTGCTGAGCCACCATAGCCCACCCCAATGTACTTTTTACTATTAAAATTTCAAAGCACATTCTGAACAAACATCATATTTACAAACTGACATACGATGAAAAATGCAAAGAGAAGAACACTTATGATTACATTTGTAGAGGACAAATTAAAGAAGTCAAACTAAGTGGCCAAAAAACTTTTATATAGAAAGATATAAAGATATAAAGATATGAATGTAGACAAGACACCACTGAATAAAGAGTTCAAAATGAGGATACATTGGTTAAATTACAAAAGGGGAAATAAAAAAATTCAGATGATGGAATTAAAAAATTAATTTGTTAAAACTTTAGTTCCCTAAAGTGTGCTATTTACCTAGTAGGACAAGAATCACATCCACAACGCTCAATTCTCTAATGTGTGGAAGAGATATGCCTTTTTTTTGCGAAGAGAGAAGGAAAGAAATTAAGGCTTTCCTCATGGGTGAGCTCCAATTTTCAAATTCATTATGTATGCAAACAAAACCAGTAATGATCATAAAACGGGAGAATGGGACATCCATTTGCTAGCTAATACAGAACAAATTTGCTCTTATATATAATCATGTTTTGATGCTAACTGTAAAATCACTATTACCAAGATTTCAATAAGAAGCAAAAGAAAATCCTTCCCCAAATATGCCTAATTAACTTTTCTATCCCTTAGTAATATTGACAGAGATGATCAGTGAGTTTAAAGTTAAGGAAATGGAAACCTTGCCTATGGCCTAAGTATATTGAGAATTTGGTTATTCTCAGGAACTTAATCGACTACAAAGCAGTTATAAGTTATAAAGCATTTTATGCACCAAAAGCCTATCCATCTCAATCTAGGTTTCTGAGGATTTAGCAGCTTCAGAAAGAAATCCTCAAATTGAAAGCCAACTTCTCCTACCTTTGGAGAAGAAATCTTTTAGGGTACTCACTCTTAAATAATGAGAGAAAACTTTGATGTTAAATCCTAAGTGGCAATCCTAAACTGAATATGCAGTTTTAACTAAGAGAGTTTCAAATTTGAGAAACAAATTTGAGTGAATATCTTTCTTTTAAAAACAAATACATCTACTACAGATAATGAAACAGCTATTTTAAAACTACCCCCAGAAGTAAATCTCTCCCCAAAGAATCAAATGGAAAAGAGTAGCAAAACATTTTTAGAGGCCTTTGAGAATTAAGAACTAGATTCATGTCTTTTATGACCACATAATTAATTACAATATTACTGAACCATTAGAATTGTGTTTTGGCCTCACTTTTTAAAGTAAGGATATATATTTATGTTGGAGAGATGGATTATACATTTAAGGAGGTAGGGTGGGTAAAGGAAATATTCTGGTTTATCTCAGAGATGTTAAGATAAAATCTTACAGTAAAAGAAACTTTTCTGGAAAACAAAAAAATCAGCCTAAAGATAGCAGTGCTAAGAAGCAATGCACTAATTAAGGACTATCTTATAGGTAAAGATATAAACCCACTAAAGACAACTAAAGAAGCTATTAGCCCAAGTTAAAGAGAAACATGTATGAGTTGACAAATATGCCAAATATGAAGAAAAGAAAAGCAACTGTAATACAAACTGAACAGAAATCTGGAGGGAAATGAAATTATAATGGATAACTACAATGACTAAAATGGTTGACTATAGTGGCATTTTCAGATTCTTTCTGCCAGATATTAAATAATTTGTCAATGTACTTAATGAAACACTGGTCTATACCCAAAAGAGGGGTGCAGAAAAAAATGATAAAATATGATAGCACGTAATATTTACAAATTATTCATTTAAATGCATGGCTAATACTTCAAATAATCTAAAGTTCAAAAAAAAGTCTTAAAAATACATCCCAGTTTGGTAACTGCAATTACTGAAATTGCAGAGTGCTGATTATAAAAGAAAAAGTGGTCTCTAGCTGACAGTTGATAATATCCCAAGACAATTTTTCAGTTGTCTTTGCATATACTTTTCTTTGTGTACTTTTTCTTATAATTTCCAAATATACAAATGTTAAAGATATAAATATTTAGCCATAGAATAGCTATTTTTCTTTTGCTGTTGGAACCTAGAAGCAGTTTTATTTATTTTCCAGCATCTACATTTAATAAGACTTTTCTGATAACAAAAAAGGACCAAATGTAATTAACACACTAATTCTGAACAGATTAAATCCAAACTTTTATAATTAAAAATAATCTCTTCATTTTCAAAATGTGTACCTACCTTAACAATTCAGGATTGCTAATATTTTTGTAATGTTTATACAGAAAATCCTCTAACTATGGAAAAGTTGCATACAGAAAGTAAGACATTGGTTCTCAAGTGAATAAAATTATTTATAACATCAAATGGCCTCTTAGAAAAGGAATATGCAAAAAATATTCACCATCTGATTATATAAATCAATTAAAACAACATATTATTTAATCGTCTGCCTAAGTGTGTTTGTACATATTCAAATATAGGTATTCATACATACATACACACACATGTGTACATGTGCAGAACCGGCCATTCTTTTGTCCAATTATTCTAATTCTTGAAACTGAGTTATAAATTGAATGATCAGCATAATAATAAAATAATAGAACATTTACAAACCACTTAAAAATTCTATATATACAAATGTTTCAATAAATGGACCACAAAATCAACTCCAAGTCAAGTGTTTTATCAAATTTTAAATTCATTATTTATTCAATATTCAATCATTAACATAAGGCAAATACGCTATATTTACTCAAATGGTATTGAAGGCTATTTAAATACTTTTTAAAGTTATGTTCTGCAAATTTAAAATAAGGTAAATAAGATGCAGATTTAGAAGTCAACCTGAATACACTGTTTCTATTGATAAGAGACTACAGCAACATTGGATATATATATCTTACTGTTCTTTTAATTAAAGATTTCTAGTTTCAAAAACTTAGAAGCTAGCAGAAAAGACAACTTCAGAAGTTTTGAAAACTATGCCAATGGATAGTTTATTCTTTTTACTCTGCCTCCAGGTAAGAAACCGAGGCCCACCTAGCTAGCTGATCATCTCTGTCCTAGTTTTAATTACCATCTATATGTTGAAAGCTCTAAACTTAGATTTCCACGCCAGACCACTTCTCTAGCTCCAAACCAGTAAGTCCAACTCATTAGGATAGTCCTGGTGACTCTTTCTGAAAGAAATCTCAAATCTATACACTTTCTTTCCATCTTCACTATCACCACTCCAGACCAAGCCACTATTATCTCTGCCCTGAACTACTGTCAAGCTTACTTAAAATTAGGCACAAGAGTGAACTCACTGCCCACCCCTCCTCTATGTGGGACATAACTCCCAAGGCTGTAAACCTCCCTGGCAACATGGGACAGAAATCCTGGGATAAGCTGACCTTGGCATCAAGGGATTGAGAAAACCTTCTCAACCAAAAGGGGGAAAAGAGAAATGAGATAAAATAAAGTGTCAGTGGCTGAGAGATTTTAAACAGAGTTAAGACGTTATCCTGGAGATTATTCTTATGCATTATACAGGTATCCCCTTTTAAGTTTATGGTGTATTAGAGTGGCTAGAGGGAAATACCTGAAACTGTGTTCCAGTAGCCATGTTTCTTGAAGATGATTGTGTAATGATACAGTTTTTGCAATGTGACTGTGTGATTATGAAAACCTTGTGTTTGATGCTCCTCTTATCTACGGTATAGACAAATGAGTAAAAATCCGGATAAAAAATAAACAAATAATAGGGGAAACAAATGTAAAAATAAATTGCAAACATTGAAATACTAGTGATCAATGAGAGGGAGGGGTAAGAGGCATGGTATGTATGAGTTTTTTTCTTTTTTATTTCTTTTGCTGGAGAGATGCAAATGTTGAAAAAAATTATCATGGTGATGAATACACAACTATGCGATGATACTGTGAGCCACTGATTGTATACCATGTGTAGAATATTTGTATGTCAAGAATGTTCATATGTTCGCTGTTATGGTTTACAATAAAAATATTTTTTAAAAAAGAGCCTGTATTGCTACTACTGTTCCCACTTTAGAATTCATTCTCTACACAATAACCAGAGACCTTTAAAAACATATAAATTACATCATTTAATTTCTCATTGTATTAACATCAAAATTTCTTTACCCTCAAGTGTAAAGCCCTACATTTTCTGATCCCTGCCTACCTCTCTTACCACAACTTGTACCACTCTTTCCCTTATCTATTATATTCCTGCAATACTGGCCTTTTCTCTTTTCTCATAAGACACCAGCCTCTTTCCCATCTTAGTCTTTATACTGGCAATTCTCTCTGCCTAAAATGCTCTTCCCTCTGATCTTCACTTGGCTTGCCTCTCTTATTCAGATTACAGCTGAGATGTTCCTCTTCAGGGACGTCATTCTCTGACCACTCAATCCAAAGTAGCTTCAGATCATTTACCACCTCAAAGTACTTTCTATATTTTCTGCATAGCACACATCACCACTCGAAATTAATTTACATAGCTCCTTAATGTACATCTCCTCCCATTAGGATAAATGTTCTAAGACAGCAGAGGCCATGCCTACTTGTTCACTGCCCCTAGTATTTTTACCAATGTCGAGGACAGCAGAGGCACTCAAAAATAATCAGCAAAATGAAAATCCAAATGCCTACTTGATTAATATCCCCACTGGACATCTCAAAGGCTACAGCAAACATAACGCATTCTTAATAGACTTTACAATCTCCTGCTCATTAAAAAACAAAAACAAAAACAAAAACAAACTAGTCTTCTTTTCATGTACTTCCTAACTAAGGAAAGAGAGTCAACTTTGACACTTCCTTCACCCCCCAAATTCAATCCAGCTCTAAATCCCATCATCAATTCATCTCCTAAATATACTGAATACATCCACTTCTACCCGTCTCCTCCACCATCACCTCACCACCCACTGTCTAAATTACCAGCATTTCGCACCTGAACTACCTATCTGGTCTCCACATAACTCTTCTGGCCTCCTTCCTATCCATCTGTTACACGGCAGCCACATGATCTTCCATTCAAATAAAATCTGATCTTATCACTTCCCTATTTAAAATCCTTTGAACTTGTTCTAAATTCTCCAGCCTATTCTAAATTCTCTAGCTTTATCTCTCAGCCCCTCTCCGTTCATTCATCTATTCTTTTGTTCGTGCATTCATTCAACAAATATATATATATATTTTTGTTGATATGCACACTGACAGGCAAGGGGACACAAAATGGACAAAATACCTATCCTCATGAAGTTTACATCCTAACAGAGGAGGTGGTCACCAAACAAATCAACAAATAGATGTTACACAGTAATCTATTTTATTATTAGATTATGAGAAGAAAAATAAAGTAGGGTAAGGTCGCAGAACAACTGTTAAACATAGGCGCATGATGGAACATCATGGGCACATTTTTTTGGTTGTCGCAATAACTAGAAGATGCTTTTGGGATTCAGAAGGGAGGGCTGAAGGATGCTGGTTGCCTGGATTAAAGGATTTGGTCCTGCAATCTCACACACAAGGAATTGTTCTCTGTCCCACAGGACTTATCACATGTCCATGTAAGTGAAAAACCTACTTATATTATCTGTAACATAACTCAAAAAAGACATTTTTTTTTTAACATGGGCAGGCACAGGGAACCAAACCCAGGTCTCTGGCATGGCAGGTGAGAACTCTGCCACTGAGCCCCACTACTGTCTGCCCTATAACACAATTTTATATAAGAACGAAAACAGTGTCGGCATGCTTTTACCACACAGCTGATTTTCAGGAATGGAAATATCATGAAAAATGAAAGAAAATTATACATAGTTTTGTTTATAACTTTCTCATCATTTTGAGAAAACAAGTCAACCAGTTCTGAGTCACAAATACAACATACCTGTATAAGTGTGTATTTTGTAGCTTTTGCATTCAATAATGCTATACATAAGCATCTAACTACTTGATTACGTCTTCTAATATAGTTGTACTTGGGCATTTCCATTCTTAAATACCTATTAATTTATTATAAATTACTTTTTCATTCTCCTTCTTATTATAATTTTGGAAATGAATTATGCATATAAGATTATACTCATTAATTCATTTGATAAGTTTCTATGCTATACTTACTACTCTAGGCACTCTGTATACATCAGTAAATAAAACAAATATCCTGACAAAAATGCAATAAATAAGTACATTATTTAATTTATACACACACATATCTCCACATACTAAAAAAGAAAAAAAAAGTGGGGCAGGGCAAGGGGACTGAGAATGCTGGAGAAAGGGGTGAGTAGGATGCACAATTAGATAGGGTGGGTAGTAGGTCCCATAGGGAAGATGAGACCTGAGAAAAGACTTGAAGGAAGAGTTAAGTGCAAAAAAGAAAAAAAGCCCCAAGCCAGCACATACTTGACACTTTCAAGTAATAGTAAAGAGACCAGAATTTCCATACAGAGTGGCTTCCTTCTGGATGGGGAAGAAGAGCGGCATGATCTAATTTAGGTTTTATAAATTAATCCTTTAAAATTAATCCTTTTAAAAGGATTGCTGTGGTCCCTACTTTAAGCTATTTGAATCTAAGAAGACAAGAGCAGTTAGGAAACTGTAAGGATAGAGTTGCCATTACCTGAAATGAGAAAGTCTCTGAGTAGAACAGGTTTTGTGGGGAGAAAATCAGGAATTCAGTGTTGGGTATATTTAGTTTGCACTGTTTATTAGAAATCCAAGTGGAGATATAAAGCAAGTAGCTGGATATGTGTGGAGTTTGAGAGAGTAGTCCTTCCTGGAACAATTCTTACTGTTTTTAGTGGAAATAGCATCACTTTTTCATAAAAGTTAGTGTAAACATGCCAAAAACCACTCTCTAGGAAAACTTTATTTACTCTGTGACTTTATTTTAATTAACCATATAGAAAGTACTTTGAATGAGAAGGAAAATTTTGTACACATACCCCTATTTATATCTCACAAACCTTACCTACTTACAGAGATTCTTCCCTAAATGAAAAATAGAAAAGTTGAGAAAGTAAACTAGAACAAAATTGTCAATCATACAGTACAGCTGATATAATTTTGAAATAATAATTTTCAAATCTCTCCAGGGCCTAAAATTTAGGGACTAATGTTACTGGGAATTTTGAAGCTGATCTGCTTCCATTTTTCAAAAACTCTTCCTTTGCCTATGTTTTCCTGCATCTCCTCAGTCCCCAAACCAGTTAACATTCAATACTGATGATATTTACTGTCACTATCAAACTTGTTGAAAGTCATTTTTGGCACTAGATCTTCATTTCCTCACTCCAATTTACCAACTAAAATCAAATTACTCTTCTGAAACTTCCTCTTAAGATTCTCTCTTAAGTTAATTTGCCTCTCTGTCGCACATGATGCTCTTCCTCCCTCTGTTAAAGCACTCTCCTCTCTGTGTTATCAAGCATACTCAGTTTTCCTCTAAGCTGAGTTCTTCTGTTGGTTCTTCATATGCTCATCAGCTTAATGATGCTATGTCCCAAGGTTCTGACTTAACTCCTCTTTTCTTCTTACTATATATATTCTCTTTTAGGCAATGACATTAATAATCATTTTTTCCATCCACCAGTCATACACCAATGACTTCAAAGTGTTTACCTACATCCAGACCTACCTTCATGTTCCAGACCAACACTGTTCAATAAAAATATAATGCAAGCCATATATGTAATTTTAAATTTTCTAGTAGCCACAATTAAAAAAGGAAAAAGGAAAGATATAAAATTAATTTTAATATATTTCAGCCAATCCAAAGGTACTATCATTTCATTGTGTAATCAAGATAAAAAATTTGTTCACAGTAAGTATTCAAAACTCAGTGTACATTTTACACGTATAAAATCTTCCAATTCACATTAACCGCATTTTAAGCGCTCAAAAAAATAAGAGTAGAACTGGAAGTCAAAAACAAGGTTTCTGGGATGACAACATAAGACCAAAACAAAGGTAAGTTAAAATATGTCCAGTGGCTACAGAACACTGTATTGAACAGTGCAGTTCGAAACTTAACCAGAAATGCCATGTCTACATTTGAACGCATCATTTTTCTTCTTAAAACTACCTCTCTTACATTGCCTATGTTAGTGAATAACAATGTCTATATAAGCATGGAATGCAGAAATCCCACATTCCTTCACTCCCTGAGCTAATCAATTACTAAAGTCCTATTCATTCTACCTCACAAATATCTCTTACATCTTTATACAGTGGCTTGTTTGGAAGTCTATTCAACCATAGGGCCCTGTTTTTTCTTTGTATTTTCAATATTTTACATAGTACCAGACACATACTTGATTCCCATTAAACATTTGCTATATGAAGAAAATAAGTGACAGAACCAGGAAAGTTTTCTGAGGCAAATGAGAACTTATACCTCAGAAAAACAAGAGTAGAACTGTAAGTTAAAAAAACAAACCGCTGAAATGACGATAAGTCAAAAGAAGGGTCATTAAATTAAAATCCTAACGAGCCTCTAAAAAGTACTAAGCAATAATTAATTTAAAGTAATAACTAAGAAAAATTTAAATATGATAAAATATGAGAAGCTAAATTTGAATTCATTGCATTTGGCTTTTATAGACTATACCATGTAATATATATACCCTAAAGCTTTAGATCCAAATTACTAGAATTTTAGTATCTTTTAATCTAAAAAATTTTGAATTTTTTTTTTTTTTTTACCTATTCTAGATTAAATAATCTTGTACTAAAACATACAGATAAAGCTTCACACATTGGTAAAGTTGATTGTAACAGATCACAAACTTACAGGCTGATAGAGTTTAAAGACAACTTAGAGATTATCCAGCTCAATTCTTTCATCTTACGTATGAGGGTCTTGAAAACTGAAGAATTGAAGTGATTTGTTGAAGGTCACAAAGCAGACCCGTGATAGATTTGCTATAGTTAATATTCTGTATGTGGGGAGATACCAGGATGGTTGGTATGATTTTTTAAAGCCTAAAACAAATACTACGACTACCATACTACTTCAAGGAAAATGTCAGTAGAATTAACCTCTACTGTATTCCTTGTTTAAGTAAGAACACAATCATATTTGAAAACTCTCTATTTAAAACAAATTGAAGTTCCATTTAAGAAAAATCCAAAAAAGCAAAAAAATAAAATTAGAAAAGGACAAGAGGACAGACCAAAGCAAATTATTTGCATCTAACAAAGTAATTCGGTTTTCTTGAGCTTTTTAATAGCTCTTTTTAAAGAGATAATTGAAGGATGCAGGCCATAAAAATCTAAACCTCACATTTTAACAAGTTTAAGATTAACCAGAAATGAAAGTCAAAACAAAATTACAATTAAATATACAGCAATCTGATTTACAGGAAATTTAAGAAAAACATTAATGGTGCAAATTTATTGTGTTTAAAGTTGTTAATCTCATTAAATTGAAAATCACTCAGAGAGACTGTAAATGAGTGTGATGAAAAAAGTCAAAAGTAATTTCAAAATAAACATACCTGAAAATTTGAAAATCAAAATAAAATTAAGTATTCGTATTAATCCCTCTAGCAGAGCAGGCAATATGTAAAGTTGGTAAATTATCATGTATACTAGAATCCCTGCATTATGTCATCCTATGACTATGATGGCATTATTACTAGATGGAAAAAAGTGGTAACTAGAAGAAGAAAAGACTTTAAATCAAATGTTTTAAGATTGAAAGTTATTTAGCCTTCAAGTCTTCATATAGTTTCTCCCAAGAATTTAGGTTTCTATTAGGGCCTAATTCACAAAGCCTTCAGCATTACTCCAGAACAGTAGTTGGGCCTGCTATCAAACCTAAATTTATACTAAATCATTTAATAAGTTGTAAGAAATAACAGCACAGTCCAGAAAGAGTCAAAACATATTTTTATGTAGCCATCCACAAACAGGAATTAGAGTCAAGTCTATGGTTGGTTTTGCTGATTAGTGTATACTGGCATTAGTATCCTATTGCCCCTAAAATTAAGATTCTCCCCTGAAAAGTATTTTAAACCTGTATCTAATTATTCTTAAATATTCTTAATAAGCAAAATTAAGATGAAGGAAATGTCTACTAGCAGAATAGTGATTTTTATAATCAATAGCCACAGATTGCAAACTGCATTTTGCACATCTAATGAAAGATAGGGAAAGAATTATCAGTCCATTATATATTCCAACATATTAAGTCGTGAATCACTAATCTAAAATTAACGAAAGAGTCTTAGAGCATTAAAACCCCACACCTGAAAGACTTACCATTTTATCTAGATGTTCAATGGATCTATAAATCTCCCCCTGGGATTCATCATAGTAACTGTAACGGAACCTTTGACCTTGAAACAAATATCATGTACAAAATAAAATAGGGAAAAATTAGAAGCTAAGAAAAACCAAGTGCTTACCAAATAATTTCAGTTCTCATGAAAGGCAAAGCATAGCTTAAGCCTCTGAGAGAATCATTCCCAGGAGCCCTCGTACATAAAAATAAAAAGGCATATTGGGAAGGTAATAAAGAGATGATATTTCACCACAGTGTTTTATGATGTTAAACACTATTTCAAACCGCAGAACTTTTAAGTCACCAGCAACACAAAAGATTAAGGAAACAAAGTCGCTTAAAAAATTAGAAGGATTTTAAACATATTTATCAGTCTATAATGTAAAGTAAACTCAAAGATTACGATTCAAGAAAACTTGATTTAAGAAAACTATCTCAGTTTAGCAAATCATTCAAAGTTTAGCTTTTGCAGTATAAATGCAAAGATCTGATTTCTATTACAGAAAAAAAAATGTGTAGCTCACAGATACACGTGAATTGTGTAATCTTTATGACCTTGAAAAAAAATTAAATCTCATTTTTGCAAAACCTTCCACTTGGAAAAGATAAATACGTGTGCCTTATGTGAAGTGAATAGGATACACAAACAGATAAATAAAGTAAATAGTCCTACCCTGACATAAAATCTCTCTAAGGTACAAGCACAGAACATTCAATGTTTAGCAGTTCTCCACAGAACAGAGGGGGTACAGTAGGAAAAGCTTTAAAAAAAGACCAAGAAAACAAAAGGTTTAGAAAATAAATCCTGTTTTCTACCTATAGTCATATGAAAAAAGTTAAACATATTCATAACTAATTATGGGCTGTTACTGAACTGAGATTTATTACAGAAACAACTAAACTTATCTCTCTAATGTTTTCAAAAACTCATTATTTTTATATTTCCTAATTTTTAAAGTCACCAAAATGCATTTCTAAAGGTTTTCCATTATACCAATCACATACATACAATATGTACCTTGTACTTCATGTTTAGAACAATGTTCTAATATTCAAATTATTATCCTCACATCTAAGGAGATGGATTTCTTTGGGTAGATAAGTACAATTTCTAAGTTTTCTGTTCATTTTACTAAAAGTATTATCTCATAAATAATGGGTATTGTTAAATTATAAAATTCTTTTTATGTTCTTTTTTGGGAAAAAATCATACAGCATAGAACTTAACAGTTTATTCATTTTTGATGTTGATCATCTTTGATGTTCACCTTTCTAAAATATACTGTATTTCCTCGATGTTCACAATGCAATTTTTCAAATATAATCAGTATATACAGTTATTCAATGTGACAATTCTTGCCCTCCCTTCCCCAAGAGCTATTATTAAATCAATATTGCATCATATGGAGTTGATGATAACCTAGAATGAAGCAGTCAAATTTTGAGACTGTCTCTACTTTCTGAATATAAATTAAATGTATTTTGTAAATACTGTACATTATTACATGGTGGCATAGCTGTATTTCACTCATCTCCATGCACTAAAAAGGCTTTAAAGATAACAGTGACAATTCATCACTCAATGTCCCTACATGAAATGTATGAGACACTTTCTGTCAATATTTAGAGTTAGGTAATAGCTTTCCTAAAGACTGCATATACTTCTTCCTACCTAATAATGAAAACTATATAAATGACACCATTTTTTTTTTGCTTTGTTTTGGTTTTGGCATAGCAGGCTCTGGACACCACTTTTACTGTTTGTCATGGCTCCCAAAAGGCTCAAAGCCAAATCTAAGTTCTTCTATCAAACTTATTCAGTTCATTGGTACTGATTTTCTACTTCCATTTCAAAGTTCTTTGGATAAAAGCAGTTCAAAATATTTTGTGAAGTGAATGAACAATTTAAATGGATGATCTGAGACAAGAAAAATCTGACTGGCTGTCATTGTAGCAGCAGTAATATCCTTGGAGGAATCAAGATGTATATTCTTTGAACCTGAACTGCCTTGGATTGCTAACACATTTTCTGTTCCCTGCTTCTGGAAATAACTGTTAGCTTTAGCTGCTGTCAGTAAGCCCTGTGACTTGGACATAACTGTCTGAAGAACGCTACTCCCAAGGGCAGAGAAAAGTACAACATTGTGATGACCGTTTGCTATTCAGAAGTCTTCTATGCGCATTCCAAAGTTCAGAACCGGTGCTTCAAATGGTTGAAGCTCGTTAAGCCTGCCTTAATAGTAAGTGTAACTATATTTAATAGTAACTGTGACTATATTTAATGCCATTCTGTTCATATAGACGATTCTATGTAACTTTCACTTAAAAATTGCTTCTAAAGAACAGAAAAGTACATGGAATGTTTGAAATACTTTAAAGTACTGAAAGCACATATATACACACAACTTTGGTTAAAACCCACTGGAATTTAAGTTCAAAAGAACTTGTTTTTTTCTTATTACTAAAGACAAGTTTATCAAGATTTTATTTAATAAGAAATAAAGGAAATGATAGCACTAGCACAAGGTACTAATCATAAATACATCCTTATTAAATATTTATGTTGACTTAAAATAAATGATGATTTAATGTAACTCATGAGTATATAGGCATGTTTTATTTTCCAAGTTTTATATTTCTAACATTCAGTAAAGCTTTGTGAAACAAAGCAGTGAACAATGTACCTGGAGAAAGGAATTTTTGTATTTTTTATAAGTATGAATAAAGCATATCACATAGTAAGAGAAAATTACTTACCTGAAACTTATCCTTTCAGAAGGTACACTGGGAAAATGGATTCTTTGAGCCCCTGTTTCAACTCCAAGTATGAGCTTTCTAGCTTTAAGAGCCATTGATACTGCCCCTAGGGGCAGCACAAGCTTTGGAACTCCCCTAGTGAATATGTCAGTAGTTTCTTCAGGTGCCTTCCCTCAGTTCTTTTCAAATTCAAAAGATGAGAGGAAAAATAACCCAAGAAAAAAATCCTGTAAAGCAGAAACCTTACTCTTTGAGGGAAGGAGGGTAGCTCATTTGTGAATCCATTCCAGAGCACGCTTTCTGAGAAAAAGAAATACAGGTAAGTAATTTTCCCATCTCCAAAGGTGACTGGTGATTAATGAGTGGATTCACAGAGTGTGGAGAATAACCTCCAGGGATGTCTTTTTAACACACAACAATCAACTAATGAGGACAAACATAACAATGAATGGTACAAGAACCAACACTACTTCTTAAGTATCTCAAAAAAAGGGGGGGAAGGGGGGATATTAAATACCTCCACATTAAGTTATCTACTGGATTACAGAAATAAACAATGAGCTTGGAAAGATGATCTATAATCCCCCAAAAGATCAGCGAATAAGACAATTTTCAGACATAAGTCCAATGAAATTGCACTGTTACACTTTACGTTTAATTTTAAAGCATTTTCAAATATTTCAGTTACACCTCACAACAACCTATGAGATAGATTATTTGACAATTCTATGGCCAAATTAAGGACCTAAATTGGGCCACTCATATTTTAAATTACTATCAAAGGAAAAATCCATTTCATAAATGAAATACTATCTAAGCAGCATCAAATAAGGTAATGATTTTCATAATCAAAATGAGTCATTCCATTCTAATAGCCTTAGTTATAATGTTAAAGTATTAGCCTTCTCTCAAAATTACAAAAGATCAAAAACCTGAATAAATGAAACCAGAATGTACAAATATTTAAGACAAATGCATGAAAGGCTTGAATAAGATATATTTTAGGAATTAGCTAATTTACACTCAAACCAATTAAAGTATTTAGAAAATAATAATACCCTCATACCCAAGAGACTAACAAAAAGGAAAAAGACTCTGTGTGAAAAATTACTTGTTTACAGATATTTAAGAAATTTGAATAATACATTTTATAAATATTCAGGAAAGAATGTCATTTTTAATGAGTGGCAAATATTTATAAAAAAGAAATTATGTAAACCTAAATAAATGTAAGCTTATGGATAAAAATTCAAAATTGCCAAAGGGACTTTAGCAAACTATATTCATATTTTAACAAAAAATATGTCATAAATATTTGCTAAGTAAATTTATTGAAATTTGATTTGTACTTAAAACCAAAAAAAAAGGCAAAGCAAATAGAAACATGAATCCACTTTTAAAGAATCAACTGCTGTTAGGTTTAGTTCATTTAGAAGCTTCTTAGAAGTTAATTGAAAATTATGTTAATGAAAGCTGTCTATAATCTAAATTTGGAAATACAAATTCCAGGGAGGTCAGGGAAACAGATATTAACAGTATATAGAGAGATCAAAAATGAAACTCAGGAAAACAGAATGAAAATGTTACTAATTAGAAATAATTAGAATAAGTCCAGACAACATTATCTTACATGGAGCCACCTTATAGGATGTAGAACACAGTAAGTACTCAGAGCATTTGGACATTACTGAACCATGATAAAAATTAAATACTACCATCAAATGTCCTTTCACTTATTCTACTTCCTTCTAGAAGCAGGATAGTATGAAGGGTGAAATGAGGTAGGATCTTTATATATGTTACCTGGGAAACATCTTATTGGGCTGACTAATACATTTTCCTACGTTTAAGACTGAAGGCAGGAATTGAAATGCAGGGTTTCCTCTGGGGTAACGCGAATAAGGGTTTCAAAAGAAGGAAGGACAATACAATACAGATTCCAATATCTCCCTTGAGCTTGTCTGACTCCAAAAGAAAACTTAAGTATTTTAATCTTTCTACTCTTCTCTATCTAATGTCTCTTTTCAATTCTAAGTAAAAGCTAAATGGGATCTCAGAGAAGAACATCTTTAAAGTAAAAAAAAAAAAGAAAAGAAAAAAGTCATTCTTACAACAAGACACTGTCAAACATACAAGGTTAACAAGGCAGAATATGAAACAAAATTCATTTTTCTCCCAAGTGTTTCTATTATCAAGCTTCTCACTTTATTTTTCAGATAAGTTAGACCAAATATGAGACCCAATCACTAGAAATGAAAAATACCATCAGTGCTAGTAATCCAATATAATATTATTCAACAAAACCAAGGGAACTTCAAATGTACATAGTGAGTAATTTGTCAAAGGTGCCATAATCAATTACGTGATTTTTCTTTAAAAATCAGCTATCTAGAAAATTACAGTATATTAAGAGCTTTACTCAATGAACTGTTTAAGGTCTCTGCATAACTGAGGAACTGAATCCTTCCTGTGTACAGATTTAGTATAAATCTCTATAGTATAAAAAGAAAGAAGAAAACACTACATACTGTCATGTGGAAAAGTTAGATTTTTGAGATGGGAATATATAGCATTCTTCCAAATTTAGCAAAGATGCTCCAGTGACACTAACATATAATTTGAGAAACATGAATCTAAAACACTTAACCCACAACTAACCAATGATCCATATTACTTCAATAGGCATGTAGTATAGAAAAAGAACCTTACTTTACAATAATTACAAATATTATTACTATGGCAGCAAGGAGAAAATCAATTTAACAATAGTATCCATGTGACAACTTTCCTTTCCCCTCCAACCCCCATCAAATTCCCTAGCAAGAATTAGCAATGTACCTTCCATAAGTACAAAGTAAGCACTTAATGAATACTGTTAGAGATGTGACATTAAAAAATGAACACTTGGTAAAGTACTGTTACTTAACCAACAAATGTAGATATAAATATTTTTCAGTCTCTGGATAATACTCACAGCTACCATTTATCAAACTTTGGAAATTTTTAGTGTCTTTTTGTAACTATTATCTGAAAATCCTATCTTACCATTTAAATACCAAGATTTTCAAGAATTAAGGAAAAACCACAGACCTAACCAATTTTCTGAAATTCTAAAAAGAATGTAAAATAAAAAAATTCAGTTTTCTTTCTCAACCATTATACTTAAATAAGCAAAGTAGAGTTTGCTTAATTCAGAATTGTGAAAAAGAATTGATAGGTCAGACTGTCTCTTCATTAATAAGGTAAGAAAGATGATTGTACAGAAGGAGTAATATAAAGTACTATTGCTGTTCTGCATGGATTTATGTCAGGGTTGCACACAGAGGGAACGCTCACAAGCTGAAGAACCACCATCAGGGAAATTAATCATTTAAATCAAAGGACTCATAAAAGCCTTAAAAGTGAAGGATGAGGGGGCATGGTTTCAAGAATTTTTAATTTCCAAAACATATGGATATGCTTTGTTACTAAGGCAAATTTACAACACTTAAAAAAAAAACCCGTTTTTATAGCAATGACACTCCTTAGTTGATAAAATCAACTATTATTATATTTCAGATTCTGAAGAAACAAAAGGAACTCCTTTTAAGCACTGATTTAGCCCTAAGATCTAAGTAATATTTTTGTATCCATAAAAATTAACTTCTGCCAAAGATAGTACACCAACAAGACAATAGAATTAGCTCTCAAAGAACCCTGACAGCTTTTTTGGGGTTTGGCAAGTAAGCACAGTAATCCGCACACATTAAAACAGTTTCTCTGCCTCAGCACTACTGATATTTTGGGCCAGATAATTCTTTGATGAGGGGGCTGTCCTGTGAATTGCAGGATGTTTAGCAGCATCCCTGGCCTCTACTCAGAAGATATGGGAACAGCACTGGAAAATTGAGAGCAAACTGTAACCAAAGAAACTAAAAAGCAAAGTTTACTAAAAGAAGTATCCACAGATGTTTCACTTCCTTTATGACCTATTCATTAAGCATCCTTACTCTTTTAACCCACATTAATCAAAAAATTCACTTAAGAATTCTTACCCTTATAAATCACTACCAATGATAATCATACTACTAAGATAGCCAATGTATTACAAGTCTTTGGAGGGTAGCTCCAAAGCGAGGGCAACTGTGGGCAAAAGTTAAGCACCAAGGGAAAAACAGAAAATAATAATAATAATAATAATAATTACAAAAAGAGGAAATGTAGGAAAGGACTGGCATGGCACACAGTGATTTTCTATGTTCTCAAAAAAAAAAAACATGTGTTTATCCACTAAAAACCTAACTTCAGAGAATCTATAATATACACTCTACCTGGAAATAGTATTAAAAGATCTAAACTCCCCCTAACATAAGTGACTAAGAAAGGATGCCCTCACAGTGTGAATCCAATTAAACCAGTCGCCTTTGGAAATGTACCCATAATTCACTACTATAACCTGATCTTTTTTAAGTGACCAAAAAACTTCTTTGTATTCACATTTGAACACTGCTGCTAAAAGTAAAACCATCCAAGAAAAATGAGAAAGAACTGAAAATCAGAGCTTAGAATGAAAAGATACTTTTAACCACAAGTCTACAATATCTATCGTGATATGTTAAAATCTAGAACTTACCCCAATGGCAGAAATCAGAAGAAACCACAAAGAGATTACTAGGATCCGCTAGATATTTACTGAAGAGTTTTCCGAATTCCTGTTCTTTTGTCTCACTGAGAGCTCCAACCAGTACAGGAATAATGGTAAACTCATCCTTATGGCTTAAAGAGAACAGAAAAAGAAAAAAAAAGTCATTTAAGATGTTTAGGGAAAAAATAGTTTTCTAAATGAGTTAGCATTAGAAAGTAGAATGTAATATTAATAGTGGTAAGGAAAACATACATAATATTATTGTTGAATTTTTTAAATCCACAAAGTAAATGTACAAAATATGAAAAATGTTTAAAATGAGAAGTACAGAATACCAAAAATATCCATTTAAACTATAGAAACACATACTACTTCTTTAGGTAATAAACAAAACCAGGCATAATAATACTCTCAAAAACAAGAATAAGCCCATCAGACCGTCATCAATTCACATCTTCTCATGTCTACCCACAGACCTACAATGGCCCGTCCAATCCTTCTGTGATTCCAAAAGTGAATGAAGCTCCTCCTCTCCTGTTTCAATTCTATCTCACTATAAATACTACCACTTCTGGTACATATTCTGTAAGCCTGCCAAGTAAAACCTAAAAAACTTAATTTGGTTCCCATAAGATTTGCCAAGTACACTTTTACACCTATCCTAATGAACAGTCTCCAGATAAAACTCAAATTTCACTGGCATCTAGAGTAAACAGAGAGTTCGAGAATGTAGGCATTAATTACTAAAGCAAGAAAAGACACCACAGCCACCCACAATGCTTGTGGCATATCCCCAAGTCCCATTTTCACTGTATTGTGAAAATTCACGGAAAAGGAAAAAAATGGATTAGTAGAGCATAACTATGATGGGCTATAGAAACAGATGTTTATCCACAAACCTTTTAAAAATTTTAATTGTAGTGAAATGTTACTTACATATATTCAATATTATTTATATTCTAAATGATCCCAGAGTTAGAAATTTAGAAATATGAATCATGTTTATCTGACTTGTTCTGAAAAGGACTTAAAAAAAAAAAACATTACAATAAATGCTTTTTAATATGATAATCTAACACTTAACTGATGTAGGACAAACAGAATTCATAAAAAAGTTTTAAAGAATACTAAGCTTAAGTAATTTCAAAACAAATGTTAGCCCAGCTGCATAAAGCTAATTTTAGGGAACCCAAGCGCCTCCCCCATAAAGGCCCCCTTACCCTTGTCAATTGCGAAATAAACAGATCATACAGATCTCCAATCCCTCTGCAATGCAGGGGCTTCTTGGGCAGAATCTGCATCTATGGAGTAAGAAAAAAAGAGGAAGCTGGCAGATGTAGCTGCCATGGGATATCTCTTACTCAGACTCTTACCAGTTTGCTTAAAACTGTCTGAATGAGTAGGGGCTCTACAATGAGCTAAAAGCTATTATCATTTCAAAGAAAAGAATTTGAGTTCCTATTAAAAATTTAGGAAGACTGTTATGAATTGTTCTAACCTCAAGTACTATCTACATAAATAAATACCCTAAGAGCATCAAGGAGTATGCAAGTAATTAATGACATGGTAGGGAAGACTTATGCAAAATACAGAGGACAAAGAGAAGTCAGAAGAAATGGGTTCAAGTCCCATTTCTATCACATACAACTGCTGAAAGCATGGATAAGTCCATTAACCTGAGAACGTTTATTTATCTGAAAAATAATAATCATATATTTCATATGCAATATGATCATACTTACAATACCTATTTCATAAAAACTGTTACGAAGCAAGGAATACCAGAGGTAATAGTGTTGTGTCAACAACAGTTGGCTCACACTGAAGAAATGACATGTCTGCTCTTTAGGAGAGCCACCAAACCATTCAATCAACCTCAGTTTGAACTTGTAAATCTTATTTACACAAAGGTAAAGTTCATACAACTGAGAAATCTAAGACCTGAATCAAAGTTCATCCATTCATTCCTTTTTCTTACTTCTCTCTTGAAAGAAAAATTACTTGTTCTCTGTCCCCACAAAGTAGCATAAATTAGAGAAAATGGCATTTGGCTTTGAAGTCTAATATTCCTGGGTTTTAAAATATGAGTTTTGAAGTCAGATTTCCCCAGTGGAGCAGTATAAAACCTCTCCCTAAAAATCAATTCTGAAACTGGACAAGACTATTGAAAACAACAATTTCTGGGCTCTGAGAGTCAGCAAAAAGCAAAAAACAAAATGAGAAGAGTTTATTTGTGAAAACAGCCGACCTTCTGGTAAGAACAGTAGTAGTCTGACTTGCAGAGGCTGCTTCCACTTTCATTCCCAGCTCCACAACAAGGAAGCGCAAGGTTGGCTGTGAAAATCAGCAGCTTCACTGCAAAGGGGGCTGACTTTGATTCAGAGTAGAAGGCAGAAAACCCACACCCAATGGAGAATAGAAAAGCTTGCAGTTTTCTTAGCCTGAGGTTGCTGTACTGGTTACAGCAAGTCACAAACCTGAGGATTAGCTAGAAATTTAACAGTGAGATCCTGGAAATGAGAATGCCATGGAGGGACCTGATAAATTCTCTACATATTCCTGAGTGGAGGACTTATGCCCTTCCACACAATCCCAGCTATCTGGGAAGCTGCACATACATACAGAGGAGACCCATAAAGAAGCAAGCATACATAAACAGCAGCAAACTGGGAGGCTGAGGGCATGCACAGGGGAAACCTGACAGAGACCAAGATAGCTCTCCACCAGTCCTTGACTGACTGGGTTTTGAGTATATGCATGAGGGAGACCTAAGAGGATCCAACAGAAAGTAAAAGAGTCAAACTTGAAAAAGGCCTAGAATTTGAATGTGTTCCCCAATGCATACACAATCCATGATAAGAGGGTGAAAGCCTGGAGAGCTCAAGGTGTTTAAGCACAACTTCAATCCAATTGCTAACTAAGAACTCAGCTATGCAGAAAGAGGAATGAACCCTAGGAAGCCAAGCTAAAAAACAAAAATAAGAATAGTTGAATAACTGTTCAGCAGCCACAGATTGAGTCCACTCAAGTTAATAAACAAACACACAACCTGCAAGGAAAAAAACGAATAAAATCAGAGTCCAGAGTTTTTATATTAAATAATGTCTAATTTCAAAGAAAAAAGTATGAATCATTCAAAGAAACAGGTAACTTGTGACCCATGCTCTGGGAAAAAAAACAGTAGCTGGTATAATTTGAATTCAAATGGGATCAGATATTGAATTTGGTAGAAAAAAACAGGTATTATAAATATGTTCAAGAATCAAAGAAAACCAAGGCAAACAAATAGAGAATATTGGTAAAGAAATGGATAGTATTAAAACACACCAAATGGAAACTTTATTGGAAAAGTACAATAACAAAATAAAAAATTCACAGAAGAGGGCAGTGCCAGGGTCACTCAGTGGTAAAGTTCTCATCCACCAGGCTGGAGACCTGGGTTCAATTCCCCGAGCCTGCACATGCCAAAAATAGAAAAACTAAAACAAAAACAAAAACCTTCTTTTAGGGTGGTGCAACAGTGGTGCAGTGGCAGAATTCTCACCCGCCGTGCCAGAGACACAGGTTCGATTTGCACAGCCTGCCCATGCCAAAAAAAAAAAAATCACATATGGCCTGAAGGTTTGATATTGGTCTGAAGATTTGATATTGCATTAGAAACAATCAGTGAAATCAAAGACAAAATAGTTGAAATTACCTAATATGAAGCACAGAGATGGGAAAAAAAAGATTGAAGATGAATGAAGAAAGAATTGGAAACTTACAGAGAATATCAAACACGGCAACATATGTGTAATAGGGAGCCCAAAAGGAGAAAAGAAATGTGACAGAAAAATAATAAAAGAAATAACAGTTGAAAATGTTCCAAAATTTGATGAAAAATACCTGCAGATTCAAGAAATTCAACAAACCCAAAGTAGGGTAAACATGCAAAAATCCGCATCTTGATACACCATAATCAAATTGTTGAAAACTAAAGACAAGGCGAAAATCTTCAAAATGGCAAGAGAAAAATTACTCATTATCTACAGGATGATCTTTTCAATAAATGGTGCAGGGACAATTGTATATCCATATGCAAAAAAAAAGTGAACTGAGACCTTTACCTCTCAACATATACAAAAACTAATTCAAACTTGATCACGGACTTCACAACAGATCTAAAGATAGGTCCGTAAACATCTTTTAAAATAGGACATAAAATTAATATTTTAGGTTTTATAGTCTATATGGCCTCTATTGTCAATACTCAACTGACACTACTCAACTGCAGGAGGAAAGCACCCATAAACAATATGTAAAAAACATGGGTGTGGTTGTGTTCCAATAAAATTTTATTTACAAACACAGGTGGTGGACCAGATGTTGCTTCATGGGCTACAGGCTGGTGAATCCTGTTCAAGAAGAAAATCGAGTAGCAAATCTTTGTGAACTATGGGTTAAATTTAAGATTTCTTAAATATGACACCAAAAAAAAGAATCCACACTAGAAAACTGATAAATTGAATTTCATCAAAATTTAAAATGTCTGCTTGTCAACAGACACCATTAAGAAGATGAAAAGTCATAGAATGGGAGAAAATTTTTACAAATCATGTATTTGATGAAAAATTTGAATCCGAATAAAAATTACAGCTCAATAATAAGACAAATTACCCAAATAAAAATCGGCAAAAATATATGAATAGATATTTCACAGAAGAAGATACATGAATGACAATAAACACAAGAGATGCTCAGCATCATCAGTCATTAGGGAGATGCAAATTAATACCACAATGAGATCCATGAGAATGGTTGTAAGCAAAAAGAATGACAATTAACACCACATTAAGTTTTGGTCAAGATATAAAAAAACTGGAACCCCCAGGCACTGACCATGGAATGAAAAATGGTCCAGTCACTTTGTAAAACAGTTTGGTAGTTTCTGAAAAAGTTGAAATATAAACATCATACAACCCAGCAATTCTACTCCTCAGTTTCTATCCAAGAGAAATGAAAATATACGTTTACACAAAGATTTGTACAAGAATATTCATAGCAACATTATTCATAATAGCCAAAACTGGAAATGAGCCAAATGTCCATCAACTGGTGAACAAATAAACAATATAATTGAATACTACTTGGTGACAAAAAGAAATGAACTACTGATACATGTCACAACATGGATTGATGAACCTCAAAAATATTATGCCATGTGAAAAAGGGCAGGGTTCATTCTAATACATGCACAGCTCAGTGCTTAAGCTGGTGATTGCTTGGAAATTATGCTTACACACCTTGACCCTTAAGGCTTTCATCCTCTAACCATGGGTTTTGTATAAGTCCATTTATATATTTCCAGTAAATGCAAATCTATGGTCAGAAAGTAGATCAGTGGTTGCCTGGGGTTGAGAGTGGAAGTGGGGATTGACCTCAAATGGGCACAAGGTTTCTTTTAGGAGCAGTGAAAATGTTCTAAAACTGAACTGTGAGAATAGTTATACATTTCTAAAAATTTACTAAAAATCATTGTGTTGTACTCACACAATGAGTAAATTTTATAGTGTGTAAATAATATTTCAAAATAGCTTTTTAAAAAGAGGAAAATCCATCTTTATCACTTACAAGCTGTGCCACTTAACAGCAGGTTACTCAAAACTATCCTAAGCCTCAATTTCCTGATCTGCAAAATTAGAGGTAATAATAACTAACCTTACAGAGTTCTTGTGAGCATGTCAATAATGTAGAGAAGAATTTTATCCTTTTTGTTATCCTATTGCTTAAACCTTGATGCAGAAAATTTATATAGCCAAGATGTATAACAGACTGAAAAGGTTTAAATCCCAGAATCAACAGTGAAGTCTCTTTAAAAACAAACAATATCACTGTATCACCAATGCTACTGATGCAACGTGTATAAAAAATTCTAAACTCTAATGTAAAAATTCCAATCTTAATATAAAAATTTCTATTCTAATATGAAATTGTTTTATTTGAAGTGATAATAAAACATAATTTAATCAGAAGTGTTTTATTAGTGTTACATAAATAATTGAAGACTTAATACTGACAACATCTTAGATTAGATGAAATACTGTATGCAACTAGTTATTTGCTTACCCTTCCCCAGGCACTAACTTGAATATGTGTCCCCTAAACAAGAGTAAAGAATGTGAGAATTTTCTTTTCTATATCAATTTTTCCAACTTCTCAAAGATTCTAGAAGCAGTCCTGAGTGTCTCAAGATCTGGTAAGAGTTAAACAAATCATAACTAAGATAGTTATCTAGTCAAGAGAGAAATTATCCTTATTCCTAAGGTGCCAAGATTGTTGCCACGGTAATATCACTATGTGATCTATCCTCTCCTCCCTTTTAGAAAACATTTATAGAAAAAAGAGGGATAAAACATATGCAGGTAAATAGAAAAAAATCTTTATTCTGATAAAACTAAAATACAATCTAATCTCAAATTCTAATCTTCTTTTGTTCATCCTTTTCATGGTCATAGAAACTGAAATTATTCTATTACCAACAACAAAGAATATTCACTTATTATTCCAGAGATCTTCCATGTGCTATAATTTCTGAAAAATGCTTTCCTGCTGGTAAATAGGTAATACTCAAAGGAAATCAAAATACAGGAAGAAAGGAAAATTCAAAAAGAACTGCATAAAGAAATGTATGAGGAATAACCATGTTTGCTTTAAAAACTTCAATAAACAACCACAAAAAAGATTTAACTATGAGACATATAGAGAAAAGCACAAACACATAGGAACACATTTGAAAATGACACTGCTCCCATGGCTTTCATTTAAGCTGGGAAGATGTTGAGAATCTCAGGCTTCGTTTTATGTCCAAAGAGGGAAGCCATTCCACAGAATAACTAATTAAACAAGAATAGATCTTACTTTTTTCTGATCATTTCTTATGTCTGCATTCATTGAATGAGGCTACAATCAGAAAGGAAAGTAAAAATTTAAGTTCTAGGGTAAACCTAAGCTAATAAGAGTCAGGATGGCTTTTAAGTGAGTCAAAGATCCAGAGAGTTGGAATGGCAGTATGGTAGCCTGGAACTAAGAAAGGTAATGGGTTTTGTGCAGGAGAGTTAACATAGTAGAACTGATGTTAGCTTTAGAAGAGCTAGCTTGCAGGACCTTTGGCTAGCATCTTGAATTTAGCTTTTAGAATGTGCCCAATTTTGATAAGATAGCTTTTATCTGCTTGGAATACTGATTCCTGCTGTTCTTGCTTGCCTAGACTGTTTATAAACAATGTGATTTATGGTGAATTCCTGCTTTTCTTCTTAGGGTCTAGAATTTTAATAGCAGTGGATAGTTGCCCAGTCAGAGGGTTCCTACATGACCAGTCCCCAATAAAAACCTTTTCGGGGGAAGGAAAATGTTGGAAGTTTGGACCTAGATTACTCCAAAGCCTGCCTGATGTGTCTATTTCCCTTTCAGATCCTGCTGTATATCCTATGCTTTCTAATAAGCCAGAGCCATGACTGCAACTGCCTCTATACTCCACGAGTCATTGCAGTGAGTCGCTGAACCATGAGGAGGGTGGTTCCCGCCATCCCTGAACAAATTCATCTTCAAGCCATAGAGACATACACACAGTGATGCAGAATACTGTTAATTCACTGTGAGAAAGAACAAACTACAAAGATTCAGAAAACACCAAGCAAAGCCAAACAACTGGGGACAAACACAAGCTGCCAATGACTTAGTAAAAATTAGCTAAGTAAAGCTAACACTATTTCCCACATCAATCCCAACGGTTATATCCTTAATTTCTATTCAAGTAGATATATTGATAAGAACATGTTCCAAGGAAGGACACACACTTCAGGTAATAGAGGCATGTGAAACTCTATTTTAGAAACTCAGCCATTTGAAGATACCTTTAAACAAAACAATCCTATCATAAATTGGCCAAGTTTGGCTTCAGATTTATTTTGTTAAAAATGAATCAACATTTCCACATTCTATGTTATCTTAAACTTACAAATATTTCTGGCTTTACTATCTCTGAAAATGGCAATATTATTAGGCCTTAAACATTCTCTTCAAATCATCTTACACACTCACAGAGAAACATTTATGGAATCCTATTGGTTCTAACTCTTAAATGTCCCCCATATCTGCAGTTTGCTTCAATCTCTGCCACTACCTTAGTTTCTATGATTTCTTTAAAAACTATTTCCACCAGTCTCTTCCAACTCTAATCCATCCTTCACACCACCATCACATCATCAAGGAATCAAATTCTTATAGTCTAGTTCTAAATATGTCACTACTTTGCTGAAGAATGTTTACTAAGCTCTTCACTGATCATAGAAAATACAAATACCTTAAAATGGCATAGAATGCCTTCCATAATTTGGTCCCAACTTTTTGAATCCTGCCCCACATACTCTGTGTCTCTTAAGGTCACCTACTCTAATGTGCCTAGTACCCAGGTGATTATTATAAATGTGTGAAAAGATGGAAAAGGTAAGGACTACAGGGAGTAATATGACCAATATCCAACTAAAAGCATTCTTTTATATGAAAACTGTTTCTAACTATGCAGGCCAAACAAAAAAAATCTGCAGATAGAACTCAGTTATTGTTTAAGCTTTTGCAACCCCTCCAAGCTAACCCAAATAATTTTCTGCTCTTAAAAATAAGTTTTGGGCTTTCCAACCCACTACTCTGTGTCTTCAGTACTCCCTTTCCCACAAAAACCTTATCCCCATTCTGTAAAAACTACAGCCATCGTTAAAGTCCAATCAAATGCCATATCCTTTTTGAAGTCTTCCCTGTGTTTCACTAATTCAATTATTATCCCTTTGCCCCATATTTCCTTTTTCTGTTCCCATAAACACTTCTATAACACTTACTACATTTTGGTTTATATTACAGTTATTTATATGCATGTCTTATCTCTCCTATCAGGGTATAAGCTGTCTGAGAAAATAAAGCTTGCTTATTTTTCTATTCCCCATCATTCCTTGCCCAGAGATTAATATAATTAGGTGGCTCTTTAACATTTCAAACTTTCAGATTAAAATTGAGAGTAAATGTCACCTCAAAAACAATCATAGTTTTCCATAACATACCTAGTAAAATCTATAGGGTGAAAATTGCCATTTGGAGGCCAAAATAAGTTTGGATTACTAGTCTACTTAATCATTATCCATATACAAAATACATTACTCTTAATTTGTAATTAAAAGCTATAAGAAAGGAGTGTCTTATTTTTTGTATTCACCAGAAAGAAATAAAATGAAAGGAAAAGAAATCCTTTTTTTCCAACCATTACAAAATATCAAGCTTTAAATAGTAAAATCAATTGATAAAGAATTATCTTATACAGTTCTCGGAGCATTCAGTAATTCATTTAAGATGAAGCAATCTCTTTGAGAAGATGAAAGAAGCTCTACCGATTTGGAAATGTGTACCCTTCATTTTCTGAGACTTATTCTCCACCGCCCTCTCTTCTTCAACTCCCAAAATGTCTGAGGAGCTGTTCACAGAATGCATTCAATTTTCTGAATTAAAAATGAAAACAGTGATACAAAGAGGTACTAGTCAAGATTTCAACAAACTTAAGACTTCTTTTATATGACATGGAGGTAGATAATAAATAAAAATAAAAGGAAATATCCTAACAGACCAAGTATGTAGTTATGTGTGGATTCTGTCAGGAATATTCACGACTTCTATTGTCTGGAATTCCTAGACCCTATCACCAATGAAAAGATACCTTATAATTACTGAAAAATCATTAACAAAAAATGTAATTATTTCTAAAGTTTTTCATAGTTGTAAAAACTAATTTATTAACTTCAGAAGACTGTGGTCTAAAGTAATCTGCAGAGAGTTTTAAAAGGTTAAATATCCCCATGTAGACCCTTAACTCTGTCAAAAATACAAAAGTAAGAACATGAACTGGCAAATAAATGTTAAAGAATAACCAATGGAAGTAACATAATTATTTAAATAAGACAGTATAAAACTAACTGCAATTTAAGAGTATTACAGTAATACCACACCAAGACATTTCATTGTAGCATTCTCAGGGAAGTCGAAAATATGGTCAATATGAATAAACAGAATAATAACAAGACTGCACATAACTATTGGGGTTATGAGCAAAACCAAGATTTTCTTGATAATTGTCTAAGTAACCCACAAATAAGCATGATAGGTGTCATTTATGACTAACTTCCTATGAAACTTACCAAGAACTATTAAATCCTAGCCATAGAGAATTTGTAAGAATGGCTAGTACTCAAAGCAGAAGGTGAATCAGAAATACACTGTACGATGCTTTCAAGTTGCCCATGACCAAAATATTGCCAGTACCCAGAAAGCATCATATGACAAAGAAGATAATGATATTTTTAAAGGAACAGAAACAGTTTTAAAGTGCCATATTTCCCAATATACCACTTTCAAAGTTACTAAAACATCCTATTAACTATACACATTTTTCTGAACAAAAAGCAGTGACAGGTGTGCAAAGGAATTGTTCTGTATCTAGATTTTGATCGTAGATATCAGACTATGTATTTGTCAAAACTCATACAATTATACACCATAAAAAGGAAATTTTATTGTATGTTAATCACAGAAAGATAAAAAATTTTAACTGTTAAAAAAAATGGAGTAGGGCAGGCAACAGTGGCTCAGTGGCACAGTTCTCACCTGCCAAGCCAGAGACCCGAGTTCAATTCCCGGAGCCTGCCCACATCAACAAAAAAAAAGGAGGATATGACATAGACTATGATAAGGAATAAAAGCCAACTACAGTAACTGAAGAGAGTAAAGAGCAATGAAAAAGATCTGTGATACAACAGTGTTAATTTTAGAGTTAACTAATTTTTTTCAAGATAGATGTTCCTGTGTATTCTAACTTAACGTAATCTCACTCAAATACAATTATAGGTAGTAGTACAAATAATTATGAAT
>PVIY010021704.1:10048-34589 GCA_004026745.1 Myrmecophaga tridactyla
ATGGAAAAAATTTTTCAGGTATTATATCTCAACATTAGACATGTAGCAACTATTTGTTATTATCCTTCAAACTTTGTTTTCCCAACTTATTTCACTCCCATAAAGGCCAGTGGTCTATCCTCACAGAGAACTGGAAGATAATGTCTGTGGTACTGCAGCTGGATACTCATTGGGGAAGGTCATCCCTGAGGATAAGGACTATTTTGTTCACTCAGTGATATATGCATTCCAGTCCTGAAAAGCCTACTAAGTGTGCCATGCATTTCTGCCCTCTGTACTATAGGAAAGAGTGTTTATAGTTTTTTTTACACTTCAGCACTCAGTAACCTGTATTTTCCATTTCCTTGGGGATAATTTGAGAAGCATTAGGCTCCACTTCAGGATCAGGCCTATCCATCCCCCAGGCTAGAGAGTATTTAATGTTGTATTGGCTAAATGTGAACTTCAGGATTGTACAAATCTGAATTTGAATGTTGACTGTAACTTATTAAACTATGTGGCCTTGGACAGTTCACCTCTGAGCCTGTTTCCTATCTTTTAAATGCGGGTAAAGATGCTAACATGGAATTCTTGTGAAGATTAAGTGCTACGTGAGTGATACTGTACACAGACAAAGCCTCACACATTTACCAAGTTCATTAAATGTTAATTTATTCCTTTCCTCCCTTGCCCCCCACCCCCAGCTCAGACTGAACCACATCTTCTACCTTCCCTGGGGGCCAAAATCCCATGAAAATTCAGAAAATGTATTGCATAGAACAAATCTGTAGTCATGCTGGAAAAGAAGGAGTTTTTTCTGTCATTGACTAGAATTTGGAGTTGTTTTTGAGAGGTAGAAAGCAGAAAGAATGACTGAAGTAATTAAACTATATAAGCATATTACCCAAAGCACATGCAGGAGTAAACTCTGGAGTAGGAGCTGTTTAGGGGGAGGTTCTTCAACCAGAATTAAAAGGCACAAAGTAGGGATGGAACTTGGACATATATTTGGGTGGTAAATTTGGACTTATTTTGGAATAGCTAAATTGAATTTCCTATCTCATATCTCATTCCCCACCAGTGTGTCTGCTACCAAGCATTGTTGGTTGAATCTTCCCTAAGGCAGTGGGTATGGTCTCAGACTGGTTACTGATTACCAGGATGAACTGGGAACTGAAGGAAAATGTACTTGTCTTCAGATTAAAAAGGAAACTGTAATGTTTTGCAGAACCTTGAAAAAAACCCACACCTATATCCATGGTGGTAAAATTTCAGAATATTGAGGATAAAAGAAAAATCTAATAGCTTCAAATTGCCTATAGAGGTCTTAGCCAGAGTAATAGGGGCAGGAAGTACAAATAAATTTTTTAAAAATACATATTGGAAAGGAAGACGTAAAACAGTTTCTGTTTGTAGATGACGAGTCAACAAAAAAGTTGCTGTAACCATTGAGTTTAGCAAGATCACAGGATAAAAGGTGAAATATACAAAAATCTATTGTCTTTCTGTGTACTAACAATGAACTAGAAATGAAAAATTGTTATTTGTAGCAGCAGTAAAAAAACATAAAATACTTAAGAATAAATTTAACAAGATATGTATAAGATCCATACAATGAAACTACCAAACATTGCTGAGAGAAATTAAAGAAAGCCTAAATAAGTGGGAAAATATTTATCATACACATGGATTGAAAGACTCAGTATTACTAAAATGACAGTTCTCCCCAGGTTGATCTGTAGATTCAGTGTTGTGCCACAAGAGTTGTTTTTGGTGGTGGTGTTTTTCCTCCTCCAAAAACTTAAAAGAAGGAAACAGACCTTGAATACAAGTAAATAAAAATCAGATTTCCTCTTACCTGCAACACTGGTTGTTTGTATACAATGAAAGAATAGTTTCAAAGTTCTGAGAGAAAAATGATTTTAAATCTAGAATTTCTTTTTCTATAGAAATTACTCAAGGACTTATTCTTACAAAAATTAAAAAATGAATTTAAGAAAATGGAAGATACAAGATATAAACAAAAAGTAAAAATTATAAATGTCTAAAAGATTGTTGACTGAAAGAACTCATGTAATCTCGAGATGGTGATGTCGAGACAAAGGAGGGGAGTGATTTGTATCATTCTTGGGAGCAGGATGTAGCACCCAATTCAGTCCCTGGTATATAGTAAATTTTAATAGATATTTGTTGATGAATAAATCCTGATTAACTCTATATTGATATGACAGATAGAAATAAGCTTAAATTTGCTTTAAAGTTCTTGAATAGAAACTGGGTGTGTATCAGTCTTCCAAACCAATAAGGTCAAACTTGGTTTCAAACATGAAACAAACGAAAGTTCATCAATCTAACAAAAGATGTTTTGGATATATAGATATATACTTTAACTTGAAAATAAAAGAAAGGTAAAGTGATTTGTTTGTAAAGACCTTATAAATCGATCTTCCAAATGACAGTGATGGCTTGCCTGGCTCGTCCATCACTCCACTGGGCAAATAAGAGAGGGGTATAATGTAGTTCTTGGCCACTGTAGAGTCAGAGTTGCAGTTGAGCAGACTTCATTTCATAAGAGAGCAGCCTAGAGGCCGGGTGTTTGGACTAACTAGCAGTGTTGTTTTGTGTTTCTTGCAGATGTTCCCACAAGCCTGCACTTACAGAGCATGCTGAAATCTCAGTGGCAGAACAAGCCTTTTGACAAAATCAAACCTCCTAAAAAGTTTTCACTTAAGCACAGGGCACCCATGCCAGGCAGTCTGCCAGATCCAACTCGTAAAGACAGGCACAAGTTGGTCAACTCCTTTCTAACAACAGCCAGTAAGTTTTAGGAGACTGGGGAGTCCTCCAATTATCTCTCTATTCTTTTTATATTCTCCGTGTACTGGTTTGCTGTGGCAGTATGTCAGCATTGGGAACTGCAATTGACTGATAGAAATTCAGCTCACAGTCTACTTTTCCTGCCTCTCTTGAATGCTCTCAAATGGGCTTTGACAATCCTAGACACTATGTATCTTGGGGAAGGATGCAGAATGCTTAATTGAACACCCAACAGAGGCAGGACATTAGGTCCATCTGTTGGCAAGCTGTCTTCGGTAGCCTCGTGTGATATTTCCCTGGTTGAAGGCTACGTGGGCTCCCTGTACCTGTCTTGGCCAGTGTGCTGTTTGTTCAAAGCTTCAGTCCCAGAGGATTGTTCTGTTGCCCTGGGTGTATGGCATTGGCTTAGAGAGAACCCAAGAACTCAGATCTCAGATAAGAAAAGATTTGAGAGAAGATATTTCACAGCTCTTTTTCTGTTCCCCTCTTCAGAGCTGTCCCACCACCAAACCCGGCCTGACAGGACCCACAGACAGCACTTAGACGATGTGGGGGTCGTGCCCATGGTGGAGCGAGTGACAGCGCCCAAAGCAGAGCGCTTGCTCAACCCACCGCCACCCGTGCATGACCCAAATCACAGCAAAATGAGATTGCGAGACCATTCATCTGAGAGAAGTGAAGGTAGGGTCAGGCCCTGCACCTCTACCTGCATTTGCGCCAGTTCAGGGCTTTCTGGGGCAGCCTGGTCTTCTCTTAATTGCCCCCAGCTTTGTCCTTCGCTTTCTAGGAAGGCAGAATGGGGGGGAACCTACTGCTTCTAAATGCAGGTCACTTCTTACTGCTATAGCAACCTCTGCCCAGCCCCCTATTTCCCATCAACCAGTATGCTCCACCTTTTTATCCTCTAGGCTTAGAAACCATTTTTGCCTTTAGTGTGTGTTGCTGGCATTTCTAGCTTGTGCTAGAAGTAGAAATGGTTAAGAACCATGTATTCCTCTCTTTTTCTGTTGACTTCTGCAGTGTTGAAGCATCACACAGACATGAGCAGTTCAAGCTATTTGGTGGCCACCCATCATCCACCACACAGTCCCTTGGTGCGACAGCTCTCCACCTCATCAGACACCTCTGCACCTACCAGCTCTAGTTCACAGGTTACAGCCAGCACATCTGTAAGTACCTGAGTAGAGATAGTTGGATATCCCCTGTCCAGGTTATAGGTCATTCTGGGGCTCTGGAGGACAGTGTAGAGGGTGAGCTCCGAAGTCCAGGGCAGTTAATAGAAACTGAAGTCATCATGATATAAATGTAATTTTTAGGTCAGATGTGTTGTTTTCTTTGAATTATTTTTTCGTAATAGAAATGTGTCTATGTTGAGCCATCCCTACAAAGCTTGATACAGAGACAAACTCTTAAGGTGTTCAGTAACTGTTCAAGATCTGTGGGACTTAGTTTCACATAGGACTCAATAATAGCATGGCCCTAACTCTTTTAGTCCAAAAAGGAAACATAAAAGGAAGGATGGAGGAAAGATCTCTGGTCATTGGAGGGAGCAGATCAAAGGCAACATTTGATTTCCTTGCTTTTATTCTACTGGCAAATGGAACTGAAATACTGAGAATAAACATCGGGTGTTGAAATGTTTGGAGGGGAGACAGCAAAGCCCATTTTATTTAGATGCACAGAGCAGAATTGCAGATTGAACAGGCTACCCTAACAGTACCTATATGTGGTGGTCTTGTCATGGTAGGCCATTTGGACTCCCCCTGCCCCCCCCTACAGCTTCTACAGTATCACACTCCATCCAGAATGGTGTTTGCTCAGTCATTTCATTCACACCTTCCCGTTAATTTCATTTTAGAGTTATAATCCCTCAAGATGTTTTTATATACCTATGACGGCTTTGGGTCCACTGAAGCATCCTTTGTATAATAATTGTAACGGTAATAATAACAGAATAGTAGTATTAAGCTGTTGGTAGCTATAATGTTTGTAGAGCACTTAACTATGTGCCAGTGCTAATTGCTTTACCTGTTTAATCCAGTAGTACCCTTTGAGGTGTGGGTGATACGGATTCCCATTTTGTAGGCAGGGAAAACTGAGGCTTTCCAAAGTTAAAGAAATTACATAAAATGAAGCAGCTGGCGGGTTTTATAATTGTGGTTCAAACCAGGCTGAGCCAGCTCTTTTGCCATTACACTACACAATATAAGCCTGGTATTGGGGCATTGCAGAGGGGGGTTATGCCAGTGCTTTGAAAGTCCTGTCAGAGCTTAGGTCAAAGAACTTCTAAGCCCACAAAATATGCTGACTAGACTCCTAGAACCAGGTAGAAACTCACATTGTTCTCGCTTTTCTCTTAAAAAATCAGGCAGTCTTTTCTACATGGCTTCCTTTTTCCTCCCCGTTTGTTCACCTTCCACACAAATTTTGTCTAAATGTGTTTGTAGTCTCCCTCACACACTCAATTATCTACCAGAAAAGGGTCTCATATGATCAGAAGATATAAAAGAAAGTGTAAGGGTACACAGGTGGCTCAGTGGTAGAATGCTCGCCTTCCATGCGGGAGACCTAGGTTTAATTCCCAGACCATGTACCCCACAAAAAAGTCTAATTCTGATAGAAAATCTGAACTCTAAGATCCAAGACTTAGTGAGTCCTCCAGTACTTTTCTCACCTGCCAGCCCTTCTTTGTCTGGAGAATGTTATCTTAGGGCTGGATCATTTGAGTTTTTACTTATTATTTATTGAGTACAAATTTTACCTGTAGCACTATGCTTCATTACCAACTTCTTCAAGAGATTGAAATGTATTTAAAAGTAGGAATGACAAGCCAGATTTCCTGAAATTAAAAAGGAAAACTAGAGAACACAAGAGAAATTGAGTGAGGAGAAAGGGATGGTTTGTAGCAGTGCTTCACAAAAGCTAGTGACCACATCAGAATCACCTAAGTGACTTAAATATATATATATATATATATATATATCCCTGAAGAGTCTGATTTATAGTCAGAGAGGAGATCCTAGAACCTTTTTTTTTCTTTCTTTACCATTCTTGATAGTACTTCTGATGTACCACTAGGTTTAGGCACAAATTTTCATTCTCATTTCCTGCTATCTACCTCTGGCTCTAAACAGGAAAGAATTTCTGTCCAGCCCCAGCAGAGATGTAGCAATGGCAGAGGCCTTTCGGTATGAGGTCATTATTTCTCAGCTACAGAACTAAGCCAGGCAGATTTGTAAAACTCTTCATCCATTTTGGTTAACCAGTTAGCCAAATGTATGAGGTTAATAACAATCTGTTATTTGACAGAGAAGGAAACTGAGGTAAAAAGTACATTCTGATCACCTGAAATTATGGCAGCAGATGAAATCCTGGCCCAGGAGGCCTGACTTTTAATAGTTTCTGAGAATTTCCTGAAATGATGGGATGAATAAAATAAATCATATATCGCCCAGGAACAGAGGGGAGTGCTTAGTTATACAGAACAGTCTTTTTCATCTTTCTTCACCAGCTCCTCTCCCATGAGCTGTCCTCACTTGGTGATTTGGGTTTGTGGGCAGCCCTTTAGGTGTTTCAGCTGTATGGTCGTCATGGCAACATGTTTGTCATCTCACTGTTTGCCTCTGGCCTCTAACAGCTCAGTTGCCAGTCTTTATTTCAGGGCATGGTATTTGGTATCTGGGCAGAAGCAGCTAATGGTCTTTTTTTTCTACCTAAGAGACTAAGCCCTTTGGTTCCCTGCTTTACTCTTTCCTTGGTCTCTCAGCTGCTATAGATCCCAACTGTTCCTCTGATACTGGGTCCTTGGAAATCTTGTTTCCGGAGAACTTGATCTTTTCAACTTTCCATAGAAGCAAATATCCTTTCTCCTGAGGTGTGAGCTATAGACAGGTTCTCTTCTTGAGTTTTCCTCCATTCATCTCCATTGATACAGCGAGAAAGTTCTCGGCTTTTTTCCTAAGAATAATAACCGATACAAGGGGCAGTCACATATGGGCTGAGCAGATGGTAGGTATAGATTTAGATGAAGAGTTCAGATCTTCAAGAAAGAGGGGCTTTCATGACAACCAAAGTTAGACAATCAGTTGAGCTGAGCCTATCCTTTGGGCTTCGTCTTTCAGGATAAGGGAACTCACCTTTTTAATCTGAAGAGTCACAACTAGGCTTAAACATTGCTTTCAGAAGTCACTATAGGTCTAAGTTATAGATAGGTAAAAAGGGGGAACAAAAAGGAGGATTTTAAGAGGGGTGGGGCTAATAGAGATGTGTGTGGTAGGGTAGGGACCCCAGCAATTGACGGAAGTCCCCTGGTTACCACCCCTGTAATGCTCAACAAAAGTCTCTGTTCACAAGAGCCCATGAAGAGAGAGATGGACAGAGAGGCTTGTAAACAGGAGTCACTCCTTGGAACCACCAAATACATGTTCGGAGGGCTTTTCTATAGAAGATCTGCCTCCTGCATGTGAGCAGCTGCTGCACAGGCCCAGCCTAGGGACCCAGACACCTGGTTATTAGCAATCCTTTTTTTAAGTTTCAGGTGAACTATTTGATGTTGGTGAAGCTATGCCTCCCTTTTAAATTTAAACCTTTGTCTTACAGCAGCCAGTAAGGAGGAGAAGGGGAGAGAGCTCTTTCGATATTAACAACATTGTCATCCCAATGTCTGTTGCTGCAACAACCCGTGTAGAGAAGCTCCAATACAAGGAAATCCTTACTCCCAGGTAGAGGTCCTAGATAACATACACCTCTCCTTGTTCTCCCTGTTACTGCCCTTTTTCCCCTCCTCTCTTTTCACCAAGCGTTGGGCCCTAGCCTCAGTTCTGTCTTCTCTTTAAGAGAAGAGTCTGGCCTCAGAGAAGTGAGATTATTTTTGTGTACCTTTCCTCTCTTACTCCATTATGTAAGCATACCACTTAGACCAGAGATCACAGTCTGGCACCTAGTCTTTAGACACTATTTGACACACAGTATTCATCTGCTGGTGCTGCATAGTAGTGGTTCCCTTTATTTGGGTCCTTTGCTTGAATTTGTCACAGTTTCTCAGTTGATCAGTCTCCCAGCCCCATTCAAAGCCTGCTTTTCCCATTTCTTGTCCATGTGGAGCCTTTTGTAGAGGCCTCCAGGGTCAAGGAGGCAGAGCCTACCCAGCAGAGAGCACTGTCAACCACAGGGCCTCTCTGTCATCCTTGCATGGACACATTTATCCTACCCCAGGCTACAGCCTGCCATTCATCTCATGATTGTCCTTTCTTGGTTTTGCAGCTGGCGAGAGGTTGATCTTCAGTCTCTGAAGGGGAGTCCTGATGAGGAGAACGAGGAGGTAATGGCATGGTCTTTCTCTCGCAGAATAACACACACACACACACACACACACACACACACTTAGGTGTACCACTCCAGATCTCAAGACCAGTAGGTATTTGGCAGCAAGCTTCTTGTTTTCCTGTCCTGCTTGGGGAACAGTTTAGTATGGAGTGAAGTCGGTCCTAGAATTGGTCTACCTGTACATGAACTTGGCTTCTTGGAGGAAACATAAGATCATTGAAGTGCTCTGTTGCAGATTGAGGACCTATCTGATGCAGCCTTTGCCGCCCTGCATGCCAAATGTGAGGAGATGGAAAGAGCGCGGTGGCTGTGGACCACAAGTGTACCACCACAGCGGCGAGGCAGCAGGTAATGGGACAGGCATGGGTGGACAGGGAGTTTGGGCTACACCTGTGTCCATGGAATTGCTACTGCCCCTCAGTTGGTCTTCATATTCATCCACTGGCAAAGGCTGAGAAAGCAGAAACTCCTTGGTATTTATCAGAACTAATAGGTTTATAAATAGTCATATGTCACTCTCTAATTCTGACAAATTGTAGTGATCTGGGCTCTGGGCTGTCAGTGGCATTTGGAGGCCTGCTGAGTGTCACGATGATTTAGTCAGAGAGGCTTTGAAGAACTCATCAGAAGTTAACTCTCCTTTGGGCAGTGGAGTTTTTGTGGTTTTGTAGTCCTACTTGAAAGAACTATCTTCTTCCACATAGACCTTACCACTCTGTCTCCCTTGTTGACCAGTGACAGAAGTCCTTAAGATAGCTCAGTAGAAGGCTTTGGGGCCTTGTTTATCCTTTTCTCTCTGATGATGACAGTATTCAAAGTCTGGATTAATTTCCCTTTCGCCATGAATTCACTGAGCACTATGCTAGTGATTCATCCCCTGGCATCGTTATCCATGGTTTTCTCTTGGATGGTAAAGCGTCTTACTTTCTCTGCTTACCTGGTTCTTAAATGGCATATTGGGTATCTGCCCCTCCAGGCAGCAGTGGAAGGAAGTGAAATTTGCTAGGAAAGAGCTGTTGATATCAGTCTGCCTCAGTGTCTCTGGATGGGATACTGTTCTCATGCCTTCTCCCCATCCCAAAAAGTAAGCAGAAATTCCCTATTACGTGGGCACTCAGATTTATATTCCTTGGTGTACAGGTCTTACAGGTCATCAGACGGCCGAACAACACCCCAGCTGGGCAGTGCCAACCCCTCCAGCCTCCAGCCTGCCTCCCCTGATGTCAGTAGTAGCCATTCTTTGTCAGAGTTTTCCCATGGTCAGTCCCCTAGGAGCCCCATTAGCCCAGAACTACACTCAGCCCCCCTCACACCTGTGGCCCGGGACGCTCTCCGACACCTAGCCAGTGAAGACACCCGTTGTTCCACGCCAGAGCTGGGGCTGGATGAACAGGTAAGGGGTACCCCCTTTGCATGGATTAGTGGAGTCGGGGAATGGGATTGGAAGGCACAGCACCTGCTGAAAATGGATGTTCATCTTATGGCTGCCCCTCCCCATTTTGAGGGGTCAAGGAGCTACACTTGAAATTGACCTTCTAAGCTAACATAGGACTGGATTGGCCTTTTTTCAAAGGGTGCCCACCCACTGCACTAATAACTTTAGAAAGACTGGTGTGGGCTCCAGGCCATAGTTTCATGGCAGGACCTTGGAGGGAAGGAGGTAGACTGGACTCACCAAGGCAACTTGTCTACCCACAGTCTGTCCAGCCATGGGAGCGACGTATCTTCCCCCTGGCATACAGTCCTTTGGCAGAGTGTGAGGACCAACTGGATGCACAGGAACGGGCAGCACGCTGCACTCGGCGTACCTCAGGCAGCAAGACTGGCCGGGAGACAGAGGTAGCACCCACCTCACCTCCCGTTGTCCCCGTCAAGAGTCGGCATCTGGCAGCAGCAGTCACAGCTCAGCGCCCGACTCACAGATGAGCAGGATATGAGAATCTAAACAGACTCACTAACTATTGGCATTAAAGCTTCAGAAATCTCTGCGTTTGATATTCAAACATCATATGCTGGAAATTTTCACAGTTTTTAGTGAATTTAAGGAATTTAGATCCTACTTGGGTATTTCTTTTCTTGTTTTGACTTTTGTTCGGTTTTGGTTTTGGTTTTCATGTTTTCTTGTCACATACCTGAGCACTTCTTCTAGTTGGCAAACAGAAGTTCAAGATAAGACCTTTGCTGGCCTGGTCCTGCCATATCCTCTGCACTGTTGAATACCTGGACTTACTGATGTTAGGTGATTGCCCCCTCCGTCAGTCCTGTGGGCAGGGTAGAAAAGCCAAGTGGGCAGAAGGAATGGAAAGCTCCAGCTCAGCGTTGCCTCCTTAGGTTAAGGTGGGAGAGAACAGGGTGCTCTGGGGTCTTATGCCTCTTCCCTCCTCCCATCTGTGGCTTGGCTCAGCTCTGGCCGTCCTGGCTGAGTCCCTCTTGGTCATCTGTGCTGGAGCACCCCACCCCCATCCCCTCCCCCTCTAGACCTTTTTGCCATAATTGCCAGCTGCTTTCACTGAGCTCAGCCGACAGAACGAATTGCTGTTATCCAGATATTGGAGACTTATTTGGGGTCTCCTCTGCGTTTGATCATCTCTGTTTTGACTCCTTAACTGCAGTAACCTGGCTCCAGCTGCTCAGGTCCCCATCCTGTTCTTCATGCCCTCCCCATTCTTCTCCACCATGCCATATACACATATACATGCCAGTCCTTCCACTCAACATTTTTTACCATCTGTCCTGGTCTATAAAACTAGAGGTAGGACTGCTTAACTCTGTTCCCTCTCCAAACTAGGGGTTTGGGAAATGAGCAGCCATCTCCCCTGTGTAATTTTCTGTTTTCACCAACTGATTTACTTCCCATTGAGTTGTCTGTCAGTGTCCATTAGGTCCTCACTCCTACAGCTCCCCTTGCCTGTGGAACATTGTCTGGTCCTAGCTGTGGTTCCCATCACTTCCCTTTGTTAACCTTGTGCCTGTCTCATGTATAATCACATCACCAAAAACAAGGGTGGGAGGGTAAAGACTTTTTTTTTTTTTGGCCATTTTGTAATCTTATAAAAATAGTAGACAAACTGCTTAATGGTTGGGGTTTTTTCACAATTTTCAACATTAGTGATTTTTTTTTTTTTTTGGTTCTGTTTGCAAGTTAAAGGGTTTGTCATTGTTTCTTTAAAAAACAATAATGCACCATATCCCTATGCATAAAGTGCTTCTTCTATTTATAAGGTTGAAAATTCTGAATAACCCTTTTAGCATTGTAAAAAAAAAAGAAAAAAAACTTGTATTTTGTAAATATTTTCTTTTCCTGCTTTGAGCTGTGTACTGGCAGCGAAACATGTAGCTGTCTTTGTTCTATAGAAATGCTTTTCTTCAGAGAAGCCAATCTTTGTTAATGTCTTGATTCTGTTCGCAAGGCACAGACTAGTGCTTAAAAAAAAAAAAAAGAAGGGAAAAAAATAATAAAAAAAAAGTTACAGAATGTTGTGTGCCAGGCCTTTCTTGACATATTATTGGGCTGGGTGTGCATGGTGGCAACCATACCAAGCCCTGCCAGAACAGTTCTCTGGGATCCTCTCATCTGTTCTGAACCTTGGAAAGTCTCCATTCTGTTTTCTGGGCCTCTGGCAGGGGTATGGCAGGATCATCTGACTGTCACCAGAGAAAGAATTTGGTTATTTTCACTAAGATAGGGGGAGATAAGGGTCCAGGAAGAGAAGAGGATAAGCCTACATTATTTTTTTTCTTTTGTGGAATGAAAGGAACTAACCCATCCCTTTTTGATGTTCCTTTCTCATGAGGCTAGAAGTATTTATTACATTTTGTAAATTGCTCTTTATGGATACTTCACTTTTCACCATCAACCATTTCATACCCAGAGCAGACTCTTGGAGGAGACCCTAGTGCCTCTACAACTGGGGTCAAATTAAAATTGTATATATGCATGGCGCCTGAGTTCATTCTTCTTACTATCTGAGATTGGAGCATCTTTCAAGAAGACTACCTGCTTGATTTTCTTCATGCAAGATGAATAAAAGGGCAGGCCTGATTCTCTCTTTACTCTCTTTTCTCCTTTCCATGACAGTCAAGTTGAAGCACCCAATGAAGCTACCTGATCTATCTCTGAAGGCCTTGTGTTCTGAGGTACCTTTCCTCTTTGGCTGGCGTTTTGCTTCTTTCACTCTAGTTGCAGGTAGCGCCTGCTCTCCTTAGCATGTGCCAGCAGGAACTAAGTACATTAGGAAGATGCAAGGAAATTAATGTTTTGAAACTGCATGAAAATTTAATGATTCAGGATCATGACTTTGACCTACTTAGCCTAAAGAACAATAATAAGATAGGTTACTGTTTTGATTTTGTTTTCCTTTGTGGCATTGCTAGAGAGACACTCTGCTATCCCTATCTTATTTTGACAGAAACACTCCTCAATTATAATAAGGCTCCAGAGGAAAGAGGAAGGAATCTAGGCCATTCATTCAACTGACTAGGCTAGTGTTTTGCTTCAGCTCCCCAGGTCTCCTGGCTGATTTCCAGGGATAAAAGATCTCATGCACCCACCCCTGTCTCACCAAACCTGGTCAGTCTCTTCTCTACTTTGAATATACTTGCACCTGTTTTACAAACATAGCATTGTGATCTCAACCGCAAGGGATTGACCTGTGGGTTAGACAAGGTTGGTTTGCCAGCACCAGAATGAGATAATCAACTGAAAATGAGCAAGTCTTAGAATTATTTCACCTTTAGGGCCCCAGACAGAGCAAAATTAGGTGATAAATTTTGATGTAACAATATTGCCATTTCCTGTTCTAAGTTCTCTAAGGGTGGGAAGGAGTTTACAAATCATACATCCAATATTTAATTGTCCCTCTGGAGTCAATGTATGGAGACCTTGTTTAATCAGAGTAATAACTTTATTTCCAAATTCACTTTTACAGCAACAGTCAGTGTAAATTATTTGTTAAAACACACAATACACTATATGGACATTCACAAACAGGAAGCTAAACTAAGATGATTTCATGTCCCTCCCCCAACCACCACCCTCAAAATTACCAAAGAAATCATGGGACCTGCAAGTGCCAGAAACTGTCCTGCCCAACACTGAAGACTCACGGGCTAAGTCCATCAGGAGGTGAGATTTTCTACATCAGTGCCTAGTGTAACCCTTTTCTCATGAAGCCACAGATCTGTAGATGGGACAAACTGATGGTCTCCACTTCTGCCTTCATCCCCACTTCTTGGCTTTGCTTGGGTAATAGAGAAAAAGGCAGGTGACGGGAGTAATCTTGGCAGCTGCCACACGTTCAGGCCTGAACTCTGGAGCTGATGGGAAAGGAGATGCTGAGATGCCAAAGGCTTAAAGGAACGGTAACAGAGTCTTCAGGAGGCATGGTTGTGAGCTTGGGACCCAGCATAAGGCCAGAATGCCAGAGAAACTAACTTTCCAGATCCCACAAAAGCCTCACAACTGCCCCTGGCTGGAAAAGGGGTAGGGAACTGCATGGCCACTGGCTGCATCAGTGGAAAGCAAAACCCAAGTACATCTAGCCCTGTAGCATCTCCCTCTCTAGCAAGTGTGGTTGAAATCAGAAGAAAAGGGTTACAAGGTGGGTTAACTGCTGCACTCCAAGACTTCCGTTTGCTCATGTGAAGTATCTTACAGGTTCTCCCCACCCCCCACCTCCCTCCCCCACCCCCAGCCTAGCACAAAAAGCAATCGCAAACAAGATACAGAGTCTCACCATTGAAGTCAATTTAAATGGAACCTAATGATAAAATGAATCCAGAGCTTGAAGGAACCAGGCATATAATATATCCTAGCCCACCCAAGGAATATTGACTCGAGATGGAGAAAATTGGAGGTGGGGAGAGATTGTCCTCATCCTCATTTAAGGTACACGAGGATCCCTTTGCAATCTACCTGCTAGCACTGACAGGACAAACCTAAACTTTGATCTTTGGGCTGAGCCTGATAGCCCAGCCCCCATGAGGGAGATTCCAAAGCTCTCAGAATAAAGCCCTGGATACTGAAGAGCAGGACACAGGAACTGCAGGAAGAGGAAATGAGGTGTGGAGGAAAAAATGCAGCCAAAACCAGTGGCAGCAATGAGAGGGCCACATCTCTTAACTACCAAATCTTTAAACCACATTTCCTTTCCCTTCCTCTGAATCCTTGACTTTCTTGAAAGCAGCTGGGTCTCAGAGAGCAGTGGGGATCCTCACAGTGGAAAGTTCTGGGCCCAGAAGATTGCTTGCACATAAAGCTCTGGCTGTAAATGAAGCCTCTAGCCCTGGGTGGGGAGGCCCTGGACTCAACGCCCAGTCCCCCAGGGTTACCTTTAACTGCACCCAAACTGGAAGTAGCGGAGGCTGCTGACAAAACAGCTGCTTTCTGCAAAAGCTGCTGCCTTCTGCCAGGAGCAGCAGATGGGGCCTGCGCCAAGGTCAGCAGGCTGGTGGCTGTCTGGCCAAGGCTTTGGGGATGTCTACTGACTTGTCCATTTCTCAGACCTTTTTAGGCCTTGTAGCTTTCAGGGGCAGCATGCTATCACCCATCTATTACTGGTTTCATTTTTCTTCATAAAGCAGTGAATTCAGATGCTTTCTGAGGTGTCCTGTAGGACTTCTCCAGGCTATGACCAGAGAGGACCATCTTCATGCTGGAAACCAGGCCAGCCACAAGACATACTGCTCCCAGGGAAAACCAGCTCTCTGCCCTGACAAAGGAAATTCCTGATGAGGAGCAAGGGGGGGGACCATAGTTTCAGGACTTCACCGCCAAGGGTTCTCCTCAGATGTCAGTATCTGGTTTCTTTTGGGTCCCAGATGCTGATGAAAACCCTTGAAAATTTGGGAAGCCCCAAAAATACAGAGCCACACTGGCCTTCTGGAGCCAAGTTCTAGTGTGGGGGTGAGAGACATCTAGGATTCCCGTGAGGGTGGGTTAGAAAGCTCTTTATAAGCATTTCAAGATACATGCGTCCTTTTTTTTTTTTTTTTTTTTCTTTTCGTTATAATCACTCTGGTGAATCCAAGCATAAACAGACAAATCCAACCACAATGCAACAGGGTGCAGATGGGGAGGGAAGGGCAACATCTATGTATATGTTCAGCTGCTCCCACAGGACGGACAACATTGCTTCCAGCTGGGACTTGGAGGGAAGAACCATTTCCAAGGGGCATGTTCCCCTTTTGGGGGTGTGGAGGCTGATTATATGCACTTGGAGTTGATCAGCAGCTGGGCCTTCGGGGAAGCCAGCAGTCAGGAGGCTCCAAGACAAGCTGAGGTGGATGTGGGGAGCAGAGAGGGTGTGGTCCTGTCCTGGGGGGCTGGTCTGCCCATCCTGGTACCCTCTCCGGCAGTCAGGACACTCGTCCTCCCACTGCCAGCTCAAACAGGAACAGGAACAGGCTTTCCGGGAAGAAAGAGCTCTCCAAGTCAACAAGGCAGAAACGTCCAGGGCAGGGCCACTGTCAAGTCCCACCCTGGCTCACACCACCAGGGTGCTCCAGTCTTCTGTGGTGGAAGATGCAGGCAGGGAACAGAGTAAGGGCATCAGATTCGCCGTGAGAGACACACCAATTGCATGAGTGGAATTTAAGAGCGAGAGATTGGGGTGCAACCCTCGTGCCTGGACTTTCCCTTTCTTGATTATCACCCCTTAGAATAGGAGCCCCCACCCCCACCCCGCATCTAACCAATGTCCATTACCAAGAAGTGGTGTTGGTGAGGCTGGGAACTTGGGACAGTGTGACAGAATGAGGGATACAGACGGTGACTGGGCTCCGCACAGCAGACACACGGCACAGAGGGGCCAACAGGCAGCTGCAGTGGCCGAGGGAGGGACAGGAGGCTCAGGACTCTACCTCCCAGAGCCTGGCATGCTCCAGAGATGCCAGAGCCCCAGGCCCGGGAACAGGCAGATGTCCCCCAAGAGGCACAAGTCCTTACAAAGAGAACTGGTTAGCCCTAAACACCTAGATCTATGAGGTGGCCAAGATCGTGGCTGCCGTTCCAATGTCAGAACTCAATAAAAGGGCTTCCATGGGCTGGGGGGAAGCCCCCTCAGCTCAGGACCCCCACCCTGCAGGGAGGGAGAAAGAGGCCAGCCACTTTCAGGACATCGTCAGTCAGTCTCTGAGGGAAGAATCCACACAGTGCTACCCTCCTGCAACCTTCCTTCCCCTTCTGCTTATTGTCCCTTTATGACATGGGAGGGACTGGCCGCCCCCGGAGAGTGGCACACGCCCCTCTGCAGACCCCCAGCCAGTGAGGAGCAGGGGGCCATGCGGTCTGCGTGGGCAGCACTGCGGGTGACCTGGGCAGAGGCTGTTGGCCCTTCCAGCGACACATGGCATGGGGGGGGTAGGGTCCCTCTTCCCTTATTTCTTCCTCTCTCTCCCCCCGCCCCGCATCCTCTTTCTCCCCCTCTCTCCCCCTCTCTCTCGCTTTACTCTGCCACCCTGCCTCCCACCCCCATCATGCATACAAGGTTGACACAATCTGCCCACGGCACCACCATTGCACCAAGTTGCAAATCCTTTGTTGCTGTCACTGCCTCTGTGAAGTCCCTGGGATGGGGCCAGAGGAGGCAGGTGCCCATGTCCCTTGAAATTCCCCAGAAGCAGCTCTCAGAGCCTCTCCTTCCTCTTCTACTCAGAGGAGGGGGAAAAAAGAAAAAAGAAACAAAAGTAATTGCCGGAGGAAATGTTGGGTGTGGCCATCTTTTTAAAGTCGGTATTTTTTTTTTAATATTTTATTATTGTTAGCCCACCCATCAATTTGGAAAGATGAAATTTGCTCTGATTCCCATCACTGATTTTGATGTCCCGAGCCAAAGCCGAGTGACAAAAGCAGGTTAAGTGATTAACCGAGTAACCGATCTGTGAGGAGCAGCTGGGGGAGGGCAGAGGGCGAAGGGCCGGATTATTCTTTTTTCCCACACTCTCACTCTCTCTTCTCTCCGCGATCACTAACCGCCCCAGGGGCCTGATCACAAACCCTGCTTGGCCAGGGAGGCGGACACTTCGTCGGCTAGCGTGGCGAGCTGGGGCGAGTCTACCATGTCGATGCTGCCGGTGGAGGAGACATTGCTGAGGTGCCGCGGAGAGGTGTCCCCTGACACCACGGGCGACTTGTACACGATCTCCGCCCCGTGGTCCGTCTTGGCTTTGGCGTTCTCGCGGAAGGTCAGCTTGTGGGTTTCGATCTGCAAGAGGGGGGGGGAGGGGGGTGAAACGACGTGCCTGGGGGCGTGGGGGCGAGCCCTGCCAACTGCCCTCCTTTGCAGTGGTGGGGACAGCTGTTTGTGTCTTTCAGTAACAGACTTGCACGCTGCCCTTCCTCCATCTGTCTCCTAGCCACCCAATTCCCTTCTGCACACTCAGCGGCCATTCTAGGCTTCTTGTGTTCTCTTCCAGAGCTATTGCACACATAAACGAATATACCTGAGCACACACACGTGTGTGTGTGTGTGTGTGTGTGTGTGTGTGTGTGTGTGTGTGTGTGTCAACATATGCGCATGTTCTGCCCTTAGGTTTTCATACCTTCCATGACCGGCACATAAAGAACGTCCTCGTGCTTGATGACTACACCGTGTTCCATCATGGCAAATGGACCCCAGTTAATTTACTCCTCTGTTGACGGCTAGGTGGGTGCTTCTAGCCTTTTGCTATTACAAACAACGCTGCAACAAATACCCTTGTACACAGCTTTCACACATGTATACGTGTATCCCAGAAGTGGAACTGCTAGGTCAAAAGGCACACATGTTTTATGTAGCTAGATTGTGGTAGTTAGATTCAGTTGTCAACTTGGCCAGGTGAAGGCACCTAGTTCTGTTGCTGTGGACATGAGCCAATGGCACGTGAACCTCCTCTGTTGCTGATTACATCTGCAGTTGGCTAGGAGGCGTGCCTGCTGCAATGAATGATGTTTGACTTAATTGGCTGGTGCTTAAATGAGAGAGGTCAATGTAGCACAGCCCAAGCAGCTCAGCATACCTCATCTCATCACTCTCAGCTCAGCCCAGGCCTTTGGAGATGCAGAAAGAAATTACCCCGGGGAAAGTTGTTGGGACCCAGAGGCCTGGAGAGAAGGCCAGCAGAGACCATCCTGTGCCTTTTCACGTAAGAAAGAACCTCAGATGAAAGTTAGCTGCCTTTCCTCTGAAGAACTAACAAAATAAATCCCCTTTTATTAAAAGGCAATCTGTCTCTGGTGTGTTGCATTCTGGCAGCTAGCAAACTAGAACATAGATATTGCCACATTGCAAATGGCGAAGATTAAGAGAGGTCCCACAGCTGCTGTCTCTCAGCCATGAGCTGCACACAGTCCTCCCCTTGGCCAGTGACTGACAGGGCTGGAGATGGCAGCAGCCATGGGTGCATTTGAAGGTATGCTAGAGAACCATGATGTGATAGAGCCCTTTAGGCAATAAAGGATGACAAAGCTAGGAGCCCCAGATGGCTTAGCTCCGGAGGATATCCAGAAATTCAGAAGCAGAAAGCATTAGCTGGAGATGCGAGTGGTGCATGATAATTCTCTCCTAATGACCCTTCGAGAGGCTGACACAGACTCTCTTTGATGGAATTCAAGCACAGCAGTTCTCAATCTTTTGGGGGCCCCTCCTAGATCTCTTTGAGCATCTGGTAAAACCAGAAAAATGTATGCACATATGCCCAGGCACACACACAACAGAGGCTTACAATTTTCCACGCAATTTTTGGACCCCATGGCCTCAGGTGAAGAGCCCCTACTGCACCGATCTTAAGTGGGGGTGGAGAAAAAATAAAACAGGCTCCCAATTAAACTGTATACATACTTTTGTTCATGTTGGGTCACTCCTTTGGGTCACTCCTTTGAAAAAAGAACACTTCTATACTGCTGTATTTGAAAGGCCATTTTGATATATGTTTTGACAAAAGCATTTATAGTAATGTTTTTAAAAAGCTTTGCTTAAGAAAAATGTAAAAGATTTCTGAACCTGTCTCCAAATGCCCCAGACTGAAAGAGCTGGGGGGGTCCTGTGTGCCGCTTCTTGTTAGCGAGGGAATGAAGGAACTGAATAAGAGGGGAATCCCTTGGTACCAGGACATGACATCTTTCTGAGCCAGCACAGGGAAATGAATTAGAAACAGGAGCTCCCTGAAGGAGGCTGCAGAGTAGCCCCCAACATTGGGGTCAGAAAGCAGAAGGAGCCAAGAAGTTTGGCTTTCAAACTTGACTCCAATTCTTAGACACCTACAACATACCAGGCACCTTCTAGAACACTGTCTCATTTGGGTCTCATGACACCCTTGGACATAAATAGTTTCATCCTCTTTTGCTGAAGGAGAAACTGAGACTTGGTAGGACCACGAGTCACCTCCAAGCAGAGTCAAGCCCAGAGCTCTTCCCAGGGCACAGGAGCTTCCAGAGACAGAGTAGAAACCTCCTTTTACTTAAGAAATCACCCACATCCAGACCCAGTCCAGACCCATTAAATCATATTGGCTGGCGATGGGGCCAGGTATCAGCACCTTTAAAGCTCCCCAGGCCAGGAAGCCCTACCTTAAACCAGGGCCGGGGCAGGTGAGGGAAACAAGCAGAACTGCTGGGCCTTTGCAGAGAACATTTTCCACTTGCCCAGAGAACTGGGGCCTACCCCCAACTCCCTTGAAGCATGCAGCCTCCTGGTCTTTATTTTTCACGCCTGCCCTGAGGTCTCGGTTTGCAGCTCTGCTTTGTAAAGGGTGTACCAGCAAGTGCTTGTCCATAGAACCCTGCTGTCCGGCGTTCACAGCAAACACAAGGAGGGGTGTGTCTGAATCTGCAGGGCTGCAAGAGTGGGCAGTGGGGGTGGTAGTGGGGGGACTGGCCAAGGCAAGGGGACTCCCCACTGCCATCCATCCTGCATGGTGTGCTGGAAAGATGGCCTGGCTGCTGCGAGAAAGCCAGGTGTCCTGCCTCTTCCAGCCAACCCTGAGCAGGTACTTGCTCACGCTGGGCTATGTCCCTGAATCTAAACCTCTCCTGGGAAAGCCCTCCTTCCTCCACCACTTCCCATCAGCTGCCAGGAGGCCCTGAAGGCTAGAAAGTGAGCGGCTTCCAGAAGTTCGGGGCAGGTGTGGTAGGACACCCAGAGAGGGTGCTTCCGCACTCTTGCAGATACCTGGAGCTAGGAACCTCCGGGTTTCTAGCTCACACAGACGTACACCTGCAGCAAAACAGGGAGCTAGAAACTGCCAGGGACAGGGATGCAGCCTCCGCGAGGACTCTCCCATGACAGACAGGCAGAGGCTTTGCTGAAATTTGGACAGCCTATGTCGGCATCGCTGCTTTGCCCTAACAGTCTAGTGACCCACTTTGAGAACTAGCTTACGCTCCCAGGACCTGTCCTCGGTGTCCCCAGGCTGGCTCTAGGGTGGCTACTTCCCTGGGGCCTAGGACAGTGGCTCTCAGCTTTGCATTAAAGCGTCACCTTAGAGCTTCCCACAGTCCAGGTGCCCAGGCTGCCCCCAGGACCAATTAATCAGACCTCCGGGAGCAGGGCCCAGGCAGCTCCCCTGGTGACTGCAGTGGGCAGCTGAGAGTGGGACCCACGTACTGGGTAGTGCCCAGAATCTGCATCAAGCTGGTCAATGCAGGATCCTCATTTCTCCTCCTTTGGTAAAGGATCAGCCTTTAGCCATCCGACTTCAATACCCAGGCCCAAAGGCAGCCTCTTCCCCGTCCTGCGCCCTTTACCTTTTTATTCCCTCCACCAGGGACATGGGTGATGTTATCCAGGGAACCAATCTTCGACTGGACTCTATCCTTGAAGTCCAGCTTCTCAGATTTCACTTCCACCTGGCCCCCTCCTAGAACAGAACGCACATAATCACACCTGGAAGCCTTGTTCTGGGGTTTAGTGGGCGTTGCATATGCTAAATGAAGGCTATTGTGTACACAGCCAAGTGCCATGGGCTGCTGGGGTCACAGCAAAAAAAAAAAAAAAAAAAAAAAAGGCTCAGGTATCCCCATCCCTGGAAGGGATTAGAAAATGACACAACCTTCTGTTTGCACATGACGAGAACAAAGGCTAAGTAAGGGATTCCAAGCAGAGAGCAACCTTTACGAGCAGGTAAGACCCCTTTTATTTAGAATGTGGTTTGTGTACAGGTCAGTCCTTCCCAATGGCTTGGGAAAAGTTTGCTTCATCTTTCTAATCAAGGTGTCCTTCCAACAGGTACTCTGTAAATTCATCCGTTCATCTCTCTTAGATAATGGAAAGGTAAATTACTGCTCAGTCCAAGAGAAATTATTCTAAATTCTAAACTGGGTGGGTTCCAATGAGTGAAGCCTTTCTCCGTTGACATCAGGTAAAATTCAGCCCCACAAGATCTTGGAATACAACTGAATGGCAAAATGCACACAAAATAAGAAAGGACCCTGACCCCTTCTCCCTCCTTGGACGCTTGATGCCAGGCCCAGATGTGGGAGACCTGGCACAAGGGAGGGGCAAACTGCAATTCATTTCTCGGGCAGGATAAAGCGACCAGAGAAAGCTGCTCACGGTGCGGCAAGACGGTGGCATCGGGTGTGGGACAGCTTTCGCTGGAAGAGACTAAACTCACGCAAAATGTCCAAGGGAACTGGAAAATAATTCGACCTGTTGTGGACTCTGCTTCTGATGGCCTTCTCGTCTCACAGGAAGGTTCAAGTAAAGACTTCCACCCTGAGCAGGGCCTGATTTACAGCAGGAGGGAGTCAGAATCTGTCCAATAATCTGTCCAATATGGAATGGACATGTGGCTATTTAAATTTTAATGAAATAAAAATTAGTTCATTTCCTCAAAGGCACTAGGCACCTTTCAAGAGCTCCATAGCCACATGAGGCTAGTGCCTCCCATGGTGGACAGTGCGGATTTCTATTGTCCCAGAAAGCTTCCTTCCAGCGTGGGATGAGTGGTGAAGGGTAAGCGTGGGGGAACTCCAATAGCATCATTTTCTGTTTAAACAACATCACCTCCAGGAGATGACCCCCAGGGATGAGTCTGGCCCTGGAGCCTTGGGATCAACAATTCCATCCTGACGGAAAGGGGGGAAAGAAGTGTAACAAATAAGGTATGGGTGGCAGAGAGAGTTCAAATAGAGTCGAGCTACTCTGGCGGTTGCTCTTACACAAGCTTCAGGTAGATCTTGCTACCTATCATAACCTGCCAACCCCCAACCAGGACCATTCCAACCAATCCTAAAGAACACCTAGGGCAATATATAAGATTCCACAAGGGTTCCATGCACTAGGGTAACTTTCCAGAAACCTACAACCTCCAGATGGGTCCCTGGACCAGGAAAGTCCTGAAACCTAGAGGGCCCAGCCTCTCCAGAACATCAGCTAGTTCCATCCCCCTACCCCATATTGTCGACGGCGCCTTCCAACATGCAAAAGTTAGAATGGACATAGCCCAAATACCCCTAAAAAGTGGGAGAAAGATCAAAGGTAATGGTGGAGTTATACAGAGAAGGTAGGGTTTAACAAACAAATATGACTGCTGAATTATTAAATTGATATTTCTTTTAGTCTCCAGTATCTTAGAGCACCTAGAGGTAAAAACCTAAAATTGTGGAATTGTAACCCTTACCAAATTCTGAAATCTGTTCTACAACTAATTATTGCGCTGCGCTTTGAAATTTATTGCTTTATATATATATATATATATATATATATATGTTACTTTTCACATACACAAAAAAAAGTTGACTGAGAGGATGAAAAAATATTTATACCTTCTAGCCTCCAATGTTCTGGAGCAGCTAGAAGGAAAAATTTGAGAGGATGGTATTGTACTCCATGACAAACTCTGGGATCTGTCCTGTAACTACTTGCTGAAGAGTGCTTTGAAAACTATTGCTTTTTTCTTTCTTTGCTTGGTATATATATATATATATATCACACAATAAAAAAAAGTTTAAAAAAAGATCACTTAAAAACAACAACAACAGCACATGGCATGGCAATGCCCAGGAGTCCCGTGTGGTGGCCGGTGGGTGGAACGGCCCCTCCAGCTGCGCACCACACTGGGACACCCGCTCAGCCTGTGTTCCGGGCCAGGTCAGGCCCTGGACGCTGGAGGCCCCAGCCCTGCCCCTCCCTCCGCACCTCGCCTGGCCGTGCCTCTGGGCCACAGCACGCTCCACCCTCAACACCCCCCACGATGACCCTCCCAGTCAGTTCAGGAGAAAGCACTGAATAAAAGGCACCACCTAGACAACCCTGTCCCCGCACCAACCCCACCCCGCTTACCCCCCCATCCCCACCCCAACACCTTCCTTCCCCACCTGCCTTCCCAAGGACTACCTGGTTTATGATGGATGTTGCCTAATGAGCCACATTTGGAGGTCACCTTGCTCAGGTCGACTGGCTTGTAGACTATTTGCACCTAGAGGTGAAAGAAAGTGAAAGCAAGAGCCAGAAAGAGACAGAGACAGAAAGACAAAGGATAAATCAGGATTATTTTTTTATTGGTGTAACACAATGAAAAGCAGCCATGTAAGCCTAGGCCCGCTCAGGCCATGGGTCCAGCCTGCCTTGAGGAAGACACTCTGGTCATGGGGGACACCGTGTTGCTGAAATTCAACCGACCCTGTCCCAAGGGCCTGGGGCGTCACCAAGTAACTGTGGGACTGGAGTGTCTTCAACCCCTGCAGCACCAAAGAGCTCCAGGGAAGAGGGGCACCATGCCATCCACCCTGCAGGGACCACACCGTTTGTTAAGCAAACACAAAAACGTGAAAGAATCACTCCATTTCGTGACATGAAATCGACCAGATCACATTCACTGCAGACAAAGAAGCCATCACCGGGGGCAGCGTTTATTTGAAGAAGGCTTGTTAGAAAGGCTCGAGGGCTGGGCCTACTGGGCCTCTAAGAGCAGAGGGCTGTGGTAGGGCGGATGGGTGGGCTCATGCCAGAATCCCACAAATACAGGAGCCCAGCAGCCCACCAGGTGGGCCGTGATGGGGCAGCGGCGGGGAGGAAAAGCCCGCTGGGCCTGAGCACACCAAGTGTCCCAGACATCTTGGTTTTTACAGAAAGGAGCAAGGTGACCCCAGCAGGACAGGCCGGCGGCACCATAGAAACCGGTTTAGTGTCTCAGCAAGCTCTCGCGGACGTAGACACACACAGGGAGGCCTGAGGAGCTCCAGGGCTCAGAACCAGTCCCGAGGGCCCACGTGCAGCCTGGCCTCGCTGCCCGCCTCCCGGAGGGTCACCGGGTCTGGGAGCCACCCATCGGCTCAGTCCAAGAGAGCCAGCTCCCCTGAAGGGGCGCCTCCTGGGGACCCCAGGGTGAAGGATGGGGTTCCCAGAGGCAGGTCTCTGCAAGGCCCTGGGGGTAAGGGGTCCCCAGCAGCCACTGTGCAGGGTCAACCGAGGGCTGCTTGTGGCCACTCTCCGCCAAGCCC
>PVIY010021705.1:0-42033 GCA_004026745.1 Myrmecophaga tridactyla
TTTAATACTGCATATAATCAATTCTTATTGATGAATAAATGAATAAATTGATGAATATGTCAACTGAGAGATCTAATTCATAATATGCTGTAGCTCTTAAGGGTGGTTTTGGCACATTGAAACGTAACTATGAAACAAATGGGGGATATCCTTAAAACACTTTATTCTTAAAAAGAGGAAAATAAATTTTGTTATTGAAAAAAAAAAAAAAAGATTCCTGTAACCCGGATTGAGGCACATCCTCATTCAATGTGTTTTCTTCCTGAGGTACATAATTTGATCTACCACAATATCCATATGTTTAAACAGATTCAAAGTGAACAATAATAATTATAAAGATGAAGAAACAATTCTGTCATTTTATATGACTGCTTAAGGGTTTTTGTTTGTGATTAAATTTTAAAAGCAAAAAAGAGTATGAACTCAGAGGTGTAAATTTTTTGTAAGAGTAAATTTCAGTTAATATTAACTCTTTACTGAATTTGAATTTTTTATTGAAATTTTTCTTTTTTTAATTGTTAATAGTTTTTAAACTAAAGGACTAACCTAGAAAATAATTCATGAAATCAATGGTATACTTTAGAAGTTTCTCCTGGTGTGAAGTTTTAGATGAGGTTAATCAAACTCAAAATATTTGCAAACAGTTTAAATCAACCTTGAACAATATACAGGGAAACACTAAGCTTTGAAACTTTCCTTAAAGATCAGCACACAGAAATTGTAGAGAAGGCCATTAATTATACAAAAACAAAACATAAAGACTCCCAGGGATGAGTCCAGACCTGGCACCATGAGATCAACAATTCAATCCTGACCAAAAGGGGGAAAAGAAGTGTAACTAATTTAAAAAAATCGGTGGCAGAGAGAGTTCAAATAGAGTCGAGAGGTTACTCTGGAGGTCACTCTTATGCAAGCTTCAGTTAGACTTTGCTACCCATCCTAACTTGACAAATCCCAACCAAAAACATTCCATCCAATCCTTATGAACATCTAAGACAATATTTAAGATTCTACCAAGGTTCCATGCACTAGGGAAACTTTCCAGAAACCTACAACCTCCAGATGGGTCCCTGAACCAGGTAAGTCCTTGAAACCTAGAGGGCCCAGCCTCTCCACACATCAGATAGTTCTATCTCCCTACCCCATATTACTGACAGTCCCTTCCAACATGAAAAACTTAGAATAGCCATAGCCCGAACACCCCTAAAGAGAGGGATAGAAAGATCAACGATGATGATGGAGTTAAACAGAGAAGGTAGGGTTTAACAAACGAATATAATTGCTGAATCATTAAACTGATATTTCTTTTAGTCTCCAGTATCTTAAAGCAGCTAGAAGTAAAAACCTAAAATTATGGAATTGTATCCCATACCCAAATTCTGAGATCTGTTCTACAACTAATTGTTGTGCTGTGCTTTGAAATGTATTGCTTTTGTGTATATATGTTATTTTTCACACACACAAAAAAAGTCGATTGTGATGATAAAAAAGACATTCCTTCTAGCCTCCTATATTCTAGAGCAACTAAAAGGAAAAATCTGAGAGGATGGTATGGTAGTCCATGACAAACTCTGGTGTCTGTCTTGTAACTACTTGTTGAAGAGTGCTTTGCAATCTATTGCTTTTTCTTTCTTTGCTTTGTATATATGTTATGTTATACAATAAAAAAAAAAGTTAAGAAAATTAATATTTACGTAGAAAAAATAATCAGATTTCGAAGAATGCCTGGAAAACAACAAAAGATCCCACGCTTACACAGCCAGAAGAAATCAAAACGGCAATGTTTAAATGTCATGTTTATTTTCACCAAGAACTGAACATTGTTCTAAATAAATGGATCAAATAATGTAAACATTCACCATCATTCAGCCATTTTCTCTAAATTTTTTTCAGAAGAACAGCTTTGAAGTTTTTGACTAAATTTAATAGAAATGTATCTTGAATTTTATAGTTTATATATTTTAGTGGAAATTTTTTTATCAAGAAGCTATTTGAAAGCTGATATAATCAATTCCAAAGAGGCAAAGATATAGACCTGGGATTATGAATCTTTACCACTTTTCTTATGCTTAAGATTTTTCCTATTTATCTGTTGCTTCAAGTAAAACATTTTGAAATTAATAAAGTATTTCTTAAATCAATTATAAACAAAGACTGACAAATCTAATTACACTCTAAGTACATGAATATGCAAAAACATAAATTCTTATGAAGCCAAATTTGCAGAAGGCTCAAAAATAGTAAATGCAATCGTTTGTTACTGTGACAGACCAATAAATAGATGCTTTTCTATTTTCAAAAATGCACTAAAAATATTAATGCATTGTTTTTCCCCTTTTGTGTTTCCCATTTACCATGACTTATTCTTTGCTGCTTTTTCTGTCTTTCTTACCCTCTCTTTGATTGATCAAATTCCTTTAATGCATCCTTTTTCCTTTACAGGTTTGAAAGTTACACATCTTGATTTGAAAGTTATATATCATGGCTTTGGTCTTATATAATCATGAACTTTTAAAGACCTAAAATTTTATATTGATCTAACAAAGCCTAAAGTTAATATTTCAATCCATTTTCCAAAAGTTTTAGAAAGATTACCATTTTTGTTTGTTTCCTTAAGGAAAGAAAATTCCTCCAAATTTCCCAGTATGTCCCATCTTCAATTCAAATAATTGGAATTCGTGTCAATATAATCAACAGGTAAGAAAGAAAAAAATTTTTTATTTATTTAGTAACTTCATTATTGAATACCTGGATAGTCACTAGATTAAGTTGTAGTTGTTTCAACAGACTAAAAAGAATGAGCAGAAGAACAATGTTTTATTTCATAAGGTAAACTATTAAAAAGCAAACAAGAGTAATGGAAAAATCTGCAGAATTACTTAATAAAATGCTGAAGATTAAATACAAAGTACATAAGAGAACATAAAATATGTATGCATGCAAACTGGAGAGACATGGGAAACAAAAATAAAAATGTAAAGATGGAGGTTAGAAAGCAAATAATTCTAATCTAAGTCATTATTGTTTGAAAAATACCTGAAAAAAATACTAAGTTCACTTAAAATAAAACCAATTATCTTAAACCACAGCATTTAATTTGTAATAGCCAATAGTGAACGAACTTGCTTTTATCACTATATAGACGCCAACTAGCACCCCTAATATTAGTTCTTAGGTAGTACTACTAGAGATCCCTCTTCAATAACATCTTTTCAACTGTGTCCTTTGTACTATTTTTTCTAGGGGAGAGCTGGTATCTAATTTGATATATCTATTCAATGTCACCAGGCCAAAGCATTTGAATTTTATTGTGAAGGCAAACGAGAGTGACATGATCAGATTGGTATTTCAGAAAGAGCACTCTTGCTACAGTGTGGAAGGGAGAATGAAGAAAGGAGACTGGAAAAAGAAATTAGAGGCTGTTTTACCAAACGTGAGATATGATAAACATACATGTTTCAGTTTCCTAGGCTGATATTAAATGAACTTGGTGGCTTAAAACTGAAATTTATTGCTCACAACTAACCACATTAGATATAGTCCCTAGACTAAGGGATATAAGAGGGGAACGTTTATCAATTGGAGAACTGGATAGAAAGATGGCAGCTCAGTTTTGAAATCAGCCAATAAAGAACAAGCTTATCCTGCTACACCAAAATATAATTATATTGAGATGGCTTTATATATATATATATATATATATATATATATATATATATATATATTTAAGGTTATTAAACTTCCTTGCCTCTTCATAGCTTCTAGTGGTTTGCCAGCAATCCTTGGCATTCCTTGGCTTGAAGCTGCAGCACTTATCTCTGCTTCCATCATCACATGGCACAATTCTCTCAAGTCTGTCTCTGTATCCAAATTTCCCTCTACGTATAAGGACACCAGTAATACTGGTTTAGGATCCACCCTAATCCAGTTCGCCCCATCTTAGCTTCCTACCAGCTAAAACAAATATCATATGATGGGCTGGCTTAACAATAGGAACTTACTGACTCCGTTTTTCAGAGGCCTAGAAGGCTTGCTTCCTCTTGGGGTCAGTATCTTCCCGCTTTCCAGCAATCTTTGAGGTTCCTCAGCTTTTCTACCATTTGTCAATGCACATGTCAGTATCTTCTCCTTTCTCTCCTGGGTTCCATTACTTCCAGCTCTGGCTGTGCACCATGGCTTTTCTCTCTGTGGCTTTCTCTGTAGGGCCTCCAGTAACAGGATTAAGACCAATCCTGATTCAGTTGGGCCACACCTTAACTGAAGTAACCTCATGATAAAGCCCTATATACAACAGTTACAGCTACAAGAATGGATTAAGAATATATTTTTCTGGGGTGCACAACTCCAAGCCACCACAGGCCTATTTTAACTAATTACATCTTCACAGACCCTATGTGCAAATAAGGTCATGTTCACAGAACCAGAAGTAAGAACTTGAACATGTTTTTGAGGAACTTAATTCAATCCATTAAAGTAGAATAGCAAGAAAATGGAGAACGGTAATAGAGAACAGAGATATTAGAATCCTGTATCAAGAATGTTTAGGAGAGTAAAATGAAAATGGTTCTTTGGTGCTTGGCCTGGACAACTAATTACATTATTGTCCCTGGACTAAGGAATATAAGAGGGGAAAATTTATCAACTGGGAAACTGGATGGAGAAATGGCAGCTCAGTTTTGAAATCAGCCAATAAAGAATAAACTTTCCTGGCTACACCAAATATAACTATATTGAAATGGGGTTTAAGCTTAATTTTAGAGATGAGGTGGTAGTTTCGGGAATGAATTCCAAAATAGTCCTGGACATATCAATTCCTCCCATGTTGCTGCTAGTAATGTGACAAGTATTCTTTATCAATTCTAAATTCATTAAAAGGGTTAAACACTTCTTTCGACAGTCTATTTAAATAGTATATTGATTTGTTTTAAATAAGGCTAAAGGATATGATGATATGTTCTTCATCCTTATCCCTTAAATACAGAGTACTTTAGCACCTTCAGCTGCAATTGATTTAGAAGGAGATGACAGTTTAGGGGTAAGTACCAAGACAAAAGACAAAAGCATTCTTAAAGAACATAACTTAGGGTCATCATCATACGGTCTTTCCTCACTGGGAAAACACATGAACGCCAAAGCACAATTTCTTTATAGCGAAAATATAACTATTTGGAGGGTGATGAAAACATTCTAAAATTCATTGTGGTAAAAGCTGCATAACTGTGAATATACTAAAAATACAAAATAGTACACTTTAAGTGGGTGAAGTATATGAAATGTGAACTAGATTTGAGAAAAGCTGTTATTAAAAACACAATAACTTTTAAATCTCCTAATAGCAGATTTTACATGCTCCTAATTTTATATTAGACCTTTAAGGCTTTAGTAGAATTCCAAATGAGCAAAAAACGGAAAAAAAGAATATTTATTTGTATTTAAGCTGAGGGTACAGTTCAAGTGAAGTAAAATGAAACAGGGCAACTTATTTAATCTCACTGAATATAGCATATACATAACTTTTTAAAGTTTCTGCCTGTTTCAATATTTTATGATTGTGTTCATGCAAATACAATCATCAAAACTGTCCTTCCACACATACAACATAGCACCACCTTTTATTTGCAGTACTTGATGTAAATGTTATGGTCAAAACATATCTGGCTTTAGCAATGTAAACATATCTGCTACAAGTAAACTTTAAAAGGAAAAAATGAATGATATTAATGAACAAATCAAAATAGAGCTGAGCATCGCACATGATATAATTAAACAAAATATTATATAATACTGTTTCAACAAGAACTACAACATAATAAAAACGTCACAAAAAGAAGGAAGCAGAAACAAAAAGTAATGTGTAAACTCCCAAATAGTGTAAAAATAATGAAGGACATAATATAAAATTTACCTCAGAAAAACAAGGGGAAATAACCAAACTGCAGAGTGAAAACCAAATTTGGTTTAGTATATTATAGTTATATACAGCAAACGCTTTTCTAAAATACACTCTAACAAAATATTTTATTTTCTATCTTCCTTTTGTAAAAGATGATGTTCAATCATCTAAGTTGGGTACTTTGTGGGAATTTCACATTTTATTTTCAGTTGTGTGGTTTTACCCCGCAAAAAACTTTTCTTCTCTTTACTAGTTCTATTTTCCCAAATGATCAAAAACATTAAATTATCTTCATGAAAATCATCATATGTAAAGTCAAATAATCCCCAAACAAATCATCATAAAAACAAATCTGCCTGAACAGAAAAAGTGAATACATTAAGTGCTGAAAATCACAAAAAACTATTCAACGAATAAGCAAAAATGTTCACATTTATCATGACTGTTGATTTTACTTTCTGGCTAAAATTAAGAAAAGATTTCAAAAGTTCAGCAAGGACATTCAGTGCCACTTTGGATGTGCCTGCAATATACATATGAGTTATGTCTCTGTAGTACAAGGCAGACTCTATGTTTACCTTTGAACAAAATTAAGTTATAAAGATTTCAAATTTCTAAAACCAGTTATAATACTGCGGCAAGCAAAACAAATTTGTTCTTTTTGCTCTTACATTCTGGCTTAATCTATAAACATGAACATTTTTCCATATGTTGTCTCAAACCATACCAATACAAAAGAGTTTAGATACCTCTGTTGGTTTCCACAAATGAATTGAAAAAGGAAAAGAAAAAAAAAAATACACACACAGAAACTGTAGTATTATTCCATTTTCCTAAAGTGTCCTTAATGTGTTTAGCACATCAAGCAGCACTTGACACAGCAAGTTTCTTCAGATGATCCATAAACACTTGTAAACTAACATCATCTGTGAGAATTGGTGCTCCAGATTCCTAGAGGATGGGAAAAATATTTGCATCGATTAAATCATAGGATGATACCTTGGAATGTAAAGCAATGTATAAGCAAATGTAAAATACACAAGGAAATTATTTATTTTTATTTTTAGGTGCATGGTCCAGGAATCAAACCCATGTCTTCTGCATGGAAGACAAGCATTCTACCACTGAACCACCACCCATGCTCTCAGAAATCATTATAAGTAAAATAATATCTATGCTCAACTAAGTCTTTAAATTAATAAAGTGATTAATTTGTCCTGAATGTATTCATGCTTTGATTACTATTTTAGAATAAATCTCCTTAGGTGAGATTATTACTGACTGTTTACTAAAATAAAATCCCAATTGTTTATATATATTAATAGAAGTGCCAAATGGAAGAAAATGAATTTGTAAATCTTTTTTGTGTGTGTATATTGTACGGCAGGGGTCACATTTCATTCTTTTTCAATGTGAGTATCCCTACAGCATAATATTATGCTTAAATCAAGGTTTCAAGTTATTTTAACTGATTTCTACAGGTTGTAAATAAATAACAATAGCTAAGGAAAATGTCCAATTTCTATTTTAAAAATGTGTTGAAAGAATGACCTTGGTAAACACAATTCATTAATAATGAAGTATTACTGTGGCAAGAAAAAGTATTTCTAGAAGATTTCCTATCGAGATTTTAAAAGTTTTCATCTGATACTCAAATTATTAATTATTAATAAAGATAAAAAATCTAAAACAGGGCCAATCTCTCCAAAACATCAACTAGTTCTATCCCCCTATTCCATATTATTGACAGCCCTTTCTCCAACATGAAAAGTCAGAATGGGTAAATACCGTCAAAGAATAGGAGAAAGAGCAAATGAGAAGGTGGAGTTTAAACGCAGAAGACAGGATTTAACAAATAAGTATGACTGCTGAATCATTATGTTGATATTTCTTTTAACCTTCAGTGTCTTGGAGCAGCTTAGAAGGAAGAACCTAAAATTGTGGAACTGTATCCATACCAAACTCTGAAATCCATTCTATAACTAATTATTGTGGTTTGCTTTTTTCTGAATATGTGGTATTTCACAATTTAAAAAAAGCCTAAAACAGGGAAATTAAGTAATTTTCAGAAATAAGCAAGTTAGTAGCAAATGGGAGATGAGAATTAATCATTCCTGTGGTTCTAGTCTGGCATCGCCATAGCCATGCCGTAACTCTCCTGAATGAAGGAAAATCAGTTTTATCATGTTTTCAGATGCTATTTCATAAGCACTTGAAAAACTTGTTAACAAAGGGAAGCAACAACACTGGGATTAAGAGCGTAGACTTTGGAGCTGGACTACTTGGGCTCAAATCCTGGCTCTGCCACTTACTATGTGGGTGACTCTGAGAAAGTTATTTAACCTCTCTGTGTCTTAGTGTCATCATCTGTAAAATAAGGATAAAAAACAGGATCTATCTCATGCTGTCATTTTAATGACTAAATGAGCTGAACTGTGAAAGCAATTACAATAAATTGGCACACAGTGAGCACCCAAAATGTTTTAGCTATTTTCACTATTACTTATTTTGAAAAGCCATTATTTTATAACACTGAAATATTTATTCTACATTCACAGTTAACACACATAAGCAAAGGTCTAAAAATGTGATCTAAATCAGTGATAACTTGGTAGTTAGCTCTTGCCATTTTGCTTCCTTATAATATGCTTAATTTTTTTCATTTATACACATTTTTCCACCTCAACAAACTCAATTTCATATATATTTTTCCTATGCAAAACAAAATAGATATGGTTTTATAATTTATATACTGTAGAGATCCTATTTGAAATTATAAATACTAATGTTCAACTCAAATTTATCAAAAACAAGCAGCTGATCGATCTCAATATTTTTAAACGGGCACTTATCTCTTTAAAATATATCCAAGATTCAGCAGAAAGATCCAAGTCTTTCATCATTTCGTACAGGAAGCACTACAGTGATGGTGGCCTCCAGTACCCACCACAAAAGCAGTGTGGCAGTGGTGCCCTCTTTGGGCCATTCATGGATAATATTCAGGCCACTGATGGATAACACTGATTTCTAATAAAGATGAAAACTGAGATATCAGACTCCATAATTTTTAGTGAAATGCTTGACTTTCAAGTTAATTCCCTAAATTGTAATCAGAAAATTACTTTTTTTGATTAAAAATTCAGATTCTGGAGTCAGGCTGGCCTGGGTTCAACTCTGCAGCCCGCCACAGTTTAGCTATGTGATCTTGGGTATTACCTAATCTCTGTAAGCCTCAATTTCCTCTTCTGAAAAGCAGGGTTGAGAGTACCTACCTCACAGGATTTTTACCAATTAAATGAGTGCATAAAATGCTTAACATAGCCACTCAAATACAGCAGGGATTCAATTTAATAGTTAACATGACTGATTATTATCCACGATAATGCTAACATAATTTCTCTTACAAAATCACAAGTTAGACTAAGAGGCATCTTATTTATGCCTCTAATACCCCGACTTTCAGGCAGTACATATTAAATTTCAAAATTTAAAATAGGCTCTTTCCCATTTGGGGAGAGCTCTCTTTTTTCATTGAGAACAATGAAAACTAATACCTAATATTAATTAGGCATTACTGTGTATATCAAACACATATTATTAAACTTTGTAGACAATAAAGCTAAAGTAAAGAGAAATAGTTGTTCAGGGTCACACAGTTAGCAGGTAAAGGAACCAGATTCTACTGGACCCTTTAGCACCAGAGTCCTACTCCATAATATATCTGAATATGTTCTCTACTTTATTAGCCTAACAACTGCATTTCCATGTTGTAATTTAAACTCAAATAAATGAGGAACAACCTGTTACTACCTCCATGAACCAAACCACCCTTTTTAAAAGCAGAAATCCTACCACAGAGAATTATGTTTTATTTGGTTCCAATACCACACTCTCACATACTTTCTTTTTAACTGAATTGTGTGAATGGCAACAATCAGTTGGAGGGGAAGAGTAGCTGCCCCCTTTAAACAAGGATCTGTGTACTGTCCCCACAAAGCCTAGTTCACTGTAGCCCCCAACGCACAGGTAATGTTTCTTGACATTGAGAGTGTCAAGTGACAATGAGAGTATCAGTTTACCTGACACCCAGCCAGCTTGGTTCATTTGTTTTCCACCTGGCCCTTATGGGAATCTGACGCATAACCCCTGACAAATACTATTTTAAAGCATTCTTTAACCTCTCCTCCTCCATACTGATCAACTGCCATTTCCTTGAACTTTATTTACTGCTGCTACTTTTCTGTCCACTTGCAATTTTCTTCTTTTCTTAACTACCTCTAAGTTCCTCTTGAAGTTGTGGGAGCTAGAACTAAAACTAATATTCAGTTGTCTGGAATTAAGTCTAATGGAAAAGCTGCGTAATGTTTAATTCCATACTCCAAACTTCCACACCAAAGTTTTGTACTTGGCTTTTTTAGTCCCCAACAAATGTAATGAACAGTTGTGATATTGAGGATGCATATGTATATGCATTAGATAGTCAAATTTTTTCTCTCATGTGTGCTATGTACCCTTCCCACACATCAGAAGATTAAGTCCCTTTCCCTGCTGTAAACCTCCTCACCTTACAGGACTTCCAGACCTTGGATTCAATCTATACATCTCTTTCACAAATAACTCCTACCCACCTCCACAGACCTCCTGTACTCTTTACTCTCTGCTCTCCTGTCCGGGTCTACTATATTCAATATATATTTAAGGTACCGCGCAAAGTCAAGAACAAAAATGACAAAGTTTTTGCCCTCAAGCAATTTATAATCTAACAGGAGAACTACATGCCACAGCAAAAGGATGGAAAGGGGGATGAAGAGGGAGGGGCACGACACATCTAATCATGCAATCACATGAAAGGCTTCAAGGAGTTGGTGGACTCTGAACTGCCTTGAGGGTTAGCTAGGATCCATCCAACCGATCACAGGGACAAAGTACAGGGATGGGAACATACTCAGTATATTCAAAGTGGAGTGAAAATCCAGTTTGTTTAAAATCTCCTTTAAAGGGCCCTCAATAGGAATATAAAGGGTACAGATGTAATTTGAAAAGAGTTACTGAAGCTTTTGAGCAGTGTTTTGACATTCGGGGCTGCTTTAGGGAGACTACTCTGGCAACTGCCAAAGTGGTAGAAAAACTGAAGCACTGAAACCAGTTAGCAGGTAACTCCAAAGGTCCATGTGAAAAGTAATGAGGGCCTGACCTTGGTTAGTGACATGGAAAGGAGGAAATGGACAGGGGATACAGGTCAAAATACTTGTGAATAATTGGGGGCAGAAAGGGGAAAATACAAATGATTAAAGTTTCAAGCCTTGGGAATTAAGAGAACGGTAGTGCCCTCTGCAAAAATGGAAACGTCAGAAAGAACAAGACAGTGCAAAAAGACATAAATGCAAATTGGAGCATGCTACTTTTGAAATGTCTGCAGGAAGCTCAAGTGATATGCACTAGGCCATAACAGACATTCAAGTCTATAGCTCAAACAAAAAGTGGAGATTTTCAAGTCAGCCTCATATGAAAGCTGAAGCCATCTACAGTTATGGATGAAACCATCTAGAAAAAATACAGTGAATGTAGAGAAATGAAGACAAAGTCTTAAGGAACCTCTATAGTCAAGGGGAAGGGGTCTTAATTTCATCTATCTACTAGCCAGCCTGGACTCCACTGTCAGTCATTCAATACTGCTCTAAATTATTCTACCCACTTTTAATGTCTCCATCTTTCTCATCTCCAGTCCTAAGTTACCCCAAACTCTTTCATCTCTTCTCCAGTGCCTGAACTACAAACATGCTCTAGGAATTTTTGGCAAATAAAATGGCCCTCATGTCTGCACTGAAAGCCTTTTATTCACCCTCTGTTGATTTCTTATACCTGTTTTTAATATTTTCTATTCCTCAAGCCCAGCCTCTCTCACGCTAAGTAAATAATCATTCTCTCATTACTAAAAACAAAAACAGGCAATTAAATAAATTCTCTCCCTCTCAGAATTTTTCTGTATCTTCACACCCTCCTCTCACCCTTTGCTAGGGCAAAAAGAATGTTCTACCTCTTACCAACACTTGACTTCCATATGGTGCTATGATCACAATATCTCCTTTTCTGAAGATTGGTAATAGTTCATAAACTATTCTTTTGTGTCTACCTTTATTGGTCTTACACTTGGCTACTAGTAAGTTCTTGCCTTTATCCTAATAGCCTACTTTCATTCTGAAACTAAATTTGCAAAAGAATCACTTACACTTACAACTTCCACTTCTTTACCATCCACTAACTCCTTACAATCTATCTTCTATCCCATCAGTATATTATAACCACCTACCAAAGGCCACACATGACCCCCAGTCATCAAACCCATCTACCTTTTTTCAATCTTCATTCTCCTTCATGTGTCTGCAGTATTTTAGCGTTTGTTACCTCCCTCTTCGTCCTTCTATAACATCCCTCACCTTTTATGACATGGTATACTTTTCTGAATTCTACCTCTCTGATGATTTATAAAATACTTCTACCACTTATATTTCAAGGTTTTGTCTCATTCGTCTTTTGCCTTTCTACTCTTTCCTTAATAAGCATCTACTCTGGTGATTTTAATTTCACCTTTGTAGAATCAACTTTCATATCCTTACCCCGGTAAACAGACCCAAATTTCTAATAGCCTGCTCAGTATGGTATTAGATGGTATCTCAAACTCAAAGTGTCTACAATCAAACATTTTCTCTCCACCTTCCCATTAACTGGCTCTGTCCTCCTAATTACCCCAACTTAAAACCCTGAATTCTCCCCTCAACTATTTACTTAAAAAAAATTCAAACATTAGGAAGAGGTGAATAAGAAGTACAATGAATATCCAACATTCAGATACCCGACACCTAGATTCTCTGATTGCTAACATTTTGTCAGATTTGCTTTTAGTATTTATATTTTTCCTTTCCTTTCTTTCTGTTGAATCATTTCTACAAGTTGAAGATATAGCATTTCACGCTTAAGTATCTCAGAACGTATCTCCTAAGATCAAGGATAATCTCCTACATAACCACAATACCATTTTCACACTCAAGAAACTTAACAGTAGGGTACAAGTGACCTAACAGTCCATATCAAATTTCCCTAATTGTCCCAAATATGTCCTTTATAACTGTTCCCTACCCTCCAATCTAGGATCCAATCAAAATTCAGATACTGCTTCATGCTTTGGAGTAACTTTTGATTCCTCCTTCTACTTTTCTGCTGACTTCTAATCAAGTTCCACTAAATCTACTTTTGAAATATCCCTCAAATCTTTTCCTTGTTTTTCACCATCTTGCCTTCAATTCCTCTTAATGGATTACTTCAACAGATTCAGTTTCAACCTATACAATGCTCCCAGTTCACCTTAAGACTCAACTGTTAGATAAGACTCAATTCCCCAGTCCAAATACCTTGAACAGTACCCACCGCATTACTTAGTAATTAAAAGCTCAACTCCTCAGTCCTCAGCCTGGTATTTAATGTCCTCCACATTTGGCCACACCATACATTTCCAATTTTAATGTTCTGCCATTTACCTCTCCATATACTCAATACCTTCCCATGCTATCCTCTATCTAGAATTCCCTCTCGCAATGCAATTTCCACTTCTTGAATTAATAAACATTCTTTAAAGTTAATAGGCCTTCTTTCTAAGTTCTTTTCTGATCATATACTATATCTCCTGCCATCACTTGACCTCTTCCCTTCTTCTTCCAACTCTCCTTAACATTTGATTTCTTTCTAAATGCACATATTCCATTCTGCCTGTATTTTAATTATTTAGGTATGTATTTGTTTCTAATACTAGGCTATTAGCTCTTCAAAGGTACAGAAGGTCACTGAGTTCCCTGAAGTGCCAGTAAGAGTCCTGCACTTAATGACCACTCAGGAAATGTTGTTACAGTATATCAAGAGGTAGGACTTCTACCAAATTAAAGTATATCAATAATAATTTCCAAACTTCCAGTTTGTATTGCTCAACTATATTCCCTGGCCTCTCCTGGCTTACCATGGACTTTTTGGGTTTACATCCCGGCATTAAGGTTAAATCGTCACTTCCTACCTCATATCATACATTTTATTGCTTTTTGTCTCAAAGGTATGGTGATAAACTTGGAATATGATGGAAGCTCTATTTGATATGATCATATTTTATTTTCTGTGGTACCACCAAATACTTTTTTCTGTTTTCTACTCTTATTTTTTCATTACTTTTCCAACAGAAATCATTACTATGTACAAGAGAAAAAAATGTAGCTCACTAAAAAACAAACTATAAATACATAAAGAATTTTCAAGATCTGTATTTATACTTACCTGTCCCCAGGCATACATATTATTATGAGTCTGTGAAGGGTTGACTTTTGAAAGCAAGAAACGGGCCTTAAAAATAAAAAAGAAATAACATCATCCATCAAAAAAATTTAGTTAATAAAAGCTGAATGAAGACAGTTTACCTTCTAAAATCAATTTTCTTTAAAATGTTTTGATAGAACTTTTTAGTAAAATGTACTTAAAAATACGAACTAAACTTTGGAATGTGTAGGTCACATATTTTTATGTTATAAATAAGTAACAAATGTACCCTCTCCACTCCAAATTATACACTCACAACAATACTCAAAATAATAAACTGTTGAGTCTAAAATTCATCACATAAAAATTACATATCTAACAATTATGACAAAGTTAGCATGAAATTTACTAAATACTTGGTCTGAAACATCAGAATTTCAGAGTTCCAAATAATGATAAATATTAAAACACTGAGAATGCCATATGCCAATCATTACGTTCTATAAAGTTATTACTGACACTGAATTAACAAATACTGAGACATTGCTCCTAGGGGAAATACAAAGTTAGATTCCTATGAGCCTCTGACCATGACATTTTTGTCAACCAATCAATACACAACCTTGTTTTCTGTGTGTTTCTATTAAAAGACACCTTATTTAATATATATTATTGATTCATCAACATCTAACTCATGGCCAACAGCACTATAACTCATACTTCAATGAAGTGTAGCTAACGTTTTTTCTTGAGCTTAAGAACACTACACAGCACTACCCTTGGGGGCCATTTTAAACATCAAAATCACAAATCAGCAAAAAGCACAAAATGCGAAAAACATGATATTAAAAACTTCACTAAAAGACACTTGTTTACAAGAGCTGAAACAAGAAGTTAGAATGTCACCTTGTTGGGACCTCAGCTAGGAGCATGCATTTGGGGCAACTCAAATTTTTCACTGCTCTGCACTTGTCCACAAATGACAGTGAAAGTATCCCAAGTATTGATTTTGGAGTTACAAATAAATTTAACAAACACGTGAATTTGTAAATATGGAACTGTGAATAATGAGGACCAACTGTATTTTCTACTTTAAACAAATGGCACTCAAATTATTTAAAATACATGCTACTTCCACGAGATAATCTTTCCCAACATTTCACCCATCTACCCACTATGGCTTATCATGAAAATAATTAATCAGGATCAAAGAGAAAAACAGCACTACATATGCTGAGGCATCAATAAGATCCACTCATAAATTATTAATTTATATTGGAAGAACAAAGGCAGTTATATCTTTTAAAATTTACTATCATACTTTTAAACAGAAATCTTTTTTTATTCTACATGTAAGAACATAACTGCCAGGAGTGCTGACTGGCTCTGGAGTCAGAACACCCAGACTCAAATCCCAGCTCCTCCAATTTACTGTTTCTCAGGCTAACAGACTTAATAATCTAAGCCTCAGTTTTATTATCTGTAAAATGGAGATAACAAAAGAAGTGTTGAGGATCAAATGAGATAAGGCATATAATAAAGAACTAACTAACCACTTTGCAAACTCTCACTAAATGGTGGCTCATAAATACAGTAAAATCTTAAGAATAATTGCTATCATTTTGGAATAATTGTAACTAATATATGTTACCTACTATTTAAATACTGTGCTTAGCACCAAGGATACAGTAATAAACAAAGGATAATTCCTGCCTTCAAGGAGCAAGTGAAACAAACTTATAACACTTTATAATTAATGTAACTCTAGAAAGAATTATAAGGGAGAAGTAGAGTATTATAATTATGTCTATCAGGGAACCTAACCTAGCCTAAAGGGCCCAAAAGGGCTATGTATATGTATTTTATTTAATTCTCATAATGCTAAAATCCACAAGGTCTGCCTTCTTTTATAATACTACTATTACATGGTAGCTTAATGTGTAAAAAATTGGAATGATAGAATCAGGAAAATGGAGAAAGCATGTTACCATAAACTTAATATTCATAAACGTTACCAGTAAATAAACAGATTTCAGAAAGGCATGCTAAGTATTTTCCCAATCCCTTTACCTCTTCTTCCTCAACTAAAGCTGGCAAACCACTTTACTGCCAACCTGGTTCTATTATTAGAGGAGGGCTGGAGGCGGAATACGGGAAACACTGCCAGCTTTAGATACCTAGTCAATAATCCTATTGCACTGACTGCAAAGGCAATGTAAAAAGCAAGCACTAAATGGTTAAAATGGAAAACTCTGAGTTGTATATATGTTACTACAATAAAAAGTTATAGAACAAAACAAAAACAAAAAAAGCAAACACTAGATGTCTTCACGTGTCCTTTGTCTTGTGAAATAGAAGACAAGTAGTAATACCTCATGCAAACTTATCAACAAATAACAAACACACAAACAAACATTACTTACCTGGCTGCCCCCATGTTCAGTGTCGATATATCTTGGCACTGGAAATCTGGACTGAAGAATCTCCTGTGCATCATCTACTGGGGCTTGAAGAAGGTGGCGGAAGTTTTCATATTCTGGCATATCTTGGTATCCTGACTTGCGCCACTGTGCTATTGTCTAATTTTAAAACAGTTAAAGAAATTATTATTTTAAATTTCTTGTCCATCCAAAAATTTTAAGAGAAGACTTTTTCAAAGGAAATAATCTTCACAAAAATAAAAAACCTATAGAGGGCAGGCATGATCACCTGCCATGCTGGAGACCCGGGTTCAATTCCTGGTGCCTGCTCATGGGGAAAAAAATAATCTATGGAACATTATGCCATTTATTGTAATTTTTAAAGTTATATGTACTAATTTCAACAGAGAAAATATTCTTAAGGAAATGGTGCAAAATCAAGATATTTCTTCTATTTTAAGCCAGGAAAATTTTAAAATACCATTTTTATCAAATTAATTTAGCTAAGAGTTATCTACTACACAAGCTAATAATAAAGGACAGACTTCAGAATTGATCATCTGCTATTATGAAGTCTTTGCCAATGGAGTCACATTCTGGCAAAATAGACAAAAAAACTTTAACAATAATAAAAACTACCTCATAAAGGTAATATGCTTATAGAAGAGCATGTGAATCAATTCCTTTATTAAGGTAAATGGCTCCAAAAACCATGCAATTGAATCAACCAAAAACGTAAACTAGCTAAGTGTCTAATTCAACTGAATCAGTCAATATATATTCTGCATAGGCTTAAATCTCTGTATTTAATAGAGGAATAGTTATATACACTTCTGACTACTCATTAACAAACTATTTGAAGAAGCAGAAGCAAAACCTTAATAAGCAAAAACCATACTTGTTACTATTTATGCTGGTTTGAAAGGATGTATGCCCCCTAGAAAAGTCATGTTTTAATCAAAATCCCATTTCATAAAGTTAGAATAATCCCTATTCAATACTATATGTTTGAAACTGTAATCAGATCATCTCCCTGGATGATGTGATTTAGTCAAGAGTGATTGTTTAAATTGGATTAGGTGACAACATGTCTCCATCCACTTGGGTGGATCTTGATTGGTTTATTGGAGTCCTATAAAAGAGGAAACAATTTGGAGAATGGAGACTGAGAGAGAACAGAGAAGAACAACAAAGCCATGAGAGCAGAGTCCACCAGCCAGCGACCTCTGGAGATGAAGAAGGAGAATGCCCCCCGGGGAGCTTCATGAAACAGGCAGCCAGGAGAAGAAGCTAGCAGATGACACCATGTTCACCATGTGCCTTTCCAGATGAGAGAGAAACCCTGACTGTGTTTGCCATGCGCCTTCTCATTTGAGAGAGAAACCCTGAACTTCATCAGCCTTCTTGAACCAAGGTATCTTTCCCTGGATGCCTTTGATGGGACATTTCTATAGACTTGCTTTAACTGGGACATTTTCTCAGCCTTAGAATTGTAAACTAGCAACTTATTAAATTCCCCCTTTTAAAAGCCATTCTGTTTCCGGTATATGGCATTCCAGCAGCTAGCAAACTAGAACACTATTATAGAAGCTATCTTTCAAAAGTAAAGGAAATTAAAAACTGGTATTAAACAAACATAATATCAAACAATCTTTTTAAATTCCTAGATAATATTACCTAAAGGGATATTTTGAATAGCATCTTTACTATTACAGTGGAAAACTGAAATCACTTATAATCAAGGCAACTGGAAAAATAAATCTGCACATGTCATTAGAATACTAGACTATAAGCTTGAGTGTGAATCCACGAAAGATAATAATCTCTGTATCTTCCAAAGTATCCGGAACACTGTACTTTTTTTATACAGAAAAAGAGCTTAAATATTAGCTGACTAAATGAATGCAAGCAACAATATAAATACATATTTTATAAAAATGGAAATCAAAGTTTATTACAGACAAAACATTAGTAGCTATACAATAGAAGGAACAAACTTCCATGAATAAAAAAGACTTGGCTGCACATACATGCTTTAAATGCTATGGAATCTTACCTCACCATGATAAATCAAAATTTGGAAGAACGTGTCCATGAGAAGAATACGATCTGCAAGAATGCTGCTGCTATCAAGAAGAACAGGCTAACATGAAGAAAACAATGAGAGGGGAAGAAGGAAAAATAAATTATGTATCTTAAAAATACAAAATAGATCTTTCCAAAATATTTTTTATTTTAAATTTATATTTTATTATTTTGCCATTATGAATTCTCACAATATGTTTTAATTTCCTAAGAAACCCCTGAACTAAGGTAACAAACTACTAAACAATAAAGAGTAGAATCAAGGGTGGTGTGACGGTGGCTCAACAGGCAGAATTCTCACCTGCCATGCCAAAGACCCAGTGCTTGCCCCCCCAAAAAATAATAATACTTTAAACTATAAGCCAAGAAAATGAGTCTAATGGGATTAAGAGATTAAATTGATGGATTGGAATTTTATAGGAGCAGGTATGTTGGATGGTAGGATTCCAGTTATTGGTTTTTTTTCTAAATACCATTCTACATTTTCCAGATGTCTACAATTTACACACATTACTTTGTAATAAGAATAAAAAGTTATTTCTAAAACTTACTTTCTTGACTCAAAGTATAGTAAAAATATGTAGCTAGATCACATAAAAAACATGTATTTTTAAAAGTATATTTTCCACTAAAAATAGAAACTATGAGAAAAATTACTAAAAAATAGTAGTAGTAAAATAAAGCATTATACACCCTAGTTTACAAAACAGTAAATAAAGGGCATCGTGGGATGGTTAGTCAATAGATACAAATATTCTCTTTAGGTTGATTCCTTCTAAAGTATTATCTTCAAATATAGTCATTACTATATATTTAAGCGGTAAAATGGTCCATTTTAACACAGAACTGAAAACTGCTAATTTGATAATAGGTTAAAATGACATATAATCAACTGTGTTTAATGTTTGCAAAAGACCAGAGGAAAAAAGGATTTTAATAAAGCAAGACATTTTGTTGAGACACAATGTCCTAGCAATCGGTCACTAAACTCCAGAATAAGTTACAGGCCAGGGAATCATCACCTTTGAACATTGTTAAAGACGTAACGAATACTCATAAGCCATATAGTATCTGATCGACTACCTTCATGAAAGCAGATGAAACTTCCATCTCATCCTTTATTTTATTTTTTATGACGTCCTCATACAGCCTTGCATGATATCTGGCATACAGTAAGCACTCATAAACATTTTTTGAACTAATACATTCATTTTTTAATGATACATGAATAACTTAAAATAAAATAACCCATTCTTTTAATTAAACTTTTTTATATTTTGTAACAATATCTCAAAAAAACTTAGTTGGTTTCACTTATTTAATGCCCCATATGATAGTAACTAAAACAATTTATATCTTTCCCCTTCCCGTCTCACCTCTGGTGGTCCACTAAAAGAATATGCATAGAGAATGGGTTGAATCATGATTAAAGACTGGGTCAGATCTTGACGCATAAAATGGTGACGATAATATGAACTCTCATCAGGACTATTGTTAAAAACTTGCAGGAAAGGAGATCTTCTTAAATGAAACATAAACTAAAAGATAAAACATGAGGATAGCTTTTACTGATTTTAATGTTACAACAGGAGTTTACTATTACAAAAAGCACTTGATTATAACTAATAAAACAACAGCAAGTTATAGAAAAAATTCTAAATTGTATTCTTCAGAAAGGAATCATAGTCATGATATTTATTTGCTGTTTAAAAATATATTTATCTGCTGCTTAAAAATGTAAATATAATTCAACAATGAAAAAAACTGAAGACAGATAGGTAAAAAGGAAAACTGGAATGGGACAAGAGATTCTTAGCTATTAAACAGGCTTACCAAAACCTCTTGCTCATATCCAAGTTATTCAGAGGCTGATGCCACGTGGCGCTTTATCAGCATTCTTTGTTTTTATTCCTCATCCCTCTGCCCACATCTCTGGGATTTTTTATTCCCTCACTGCCACCAATAAAAGACTCTTAGAATATAAAAACAGATTTACAGATTTTTCTCCTTTCAACTTCTTCCCCTCTACCCATTCCTCACATAAAAGAGATTTAAAAAGGGGGGGGGAGGGGGTAGAATTAGGCCTGATTAAAAGACAGCTGCACTTGGTCTTTGATACAATTACGACAGGTTGAGCCAAGCAAGGTACTCTTGCAGGCACTTCTCTCAATTTCCCCAAAATTCTCCTACTCCTCAGGATCCAAGTGCCGACAAGTTGTCCCTCCTGGGGCACACTCAACAGCTCTCTCCCAACACATTCCAATCACTGAAATTCCTTTTCATTTTACAGTGATCTTAGCTCAAGGAGAGGGCCTTCATCCCGTATTTACTCACAGGAATGTCTAGTTGGTCAATTTTAATTAAATATTTTGGGGATGAAGACTTCCCTTAAATTTAGTTGATGCCACCTTTTAGAAGATCATCTTGCTTTGAAACCCCAAAGAAAAGAATGTATGGGTTCTCTGCTCCCTATTTCCTGCAGAAAGAAAAAGAAGGGATGCCTGGGCCTCTCTGAAAATGTAAGAGCCTAAAGAAAAGGTCTAGAGTAGGGAGAGAGGAAAAGAAAAGAAAAAAAAAAGGAAAAGTGTGTTAGTCAATTACTTAGACTAATACGCTTATTCCCTTTCCTATTGGTTTCTGCTATGAAGATGAGACCTGAGAATTCTCAAAACAAAGAAAGTTTTGATGCCTTAAGACAAATAGACCCTAATATCAAAGTAACTGCATTTTTCTGTTTTCAAGATGTTATCTGAGGTTTGGGACAATCTCCTTCTTTAAGTATGGAGTTTGCAGATTACACCTGAATAAGGGATCTTCAAAAATAAATAAATAAATAACAGAGTAGCTTTGAAAAGATTAAGTTGAAATTTTAGATAGTTTTTGTGGGTAAAACTTTGAATTGTTACATGTCTCAGTATTACTCATCCTTCTGGGCTAAGCTAAAATGCCATCATCTCTATAAAAATATATCAAACCACACATTTAGAAGGATTCCTTTATATTTTGAAGCATTTTCCACTTTGTATTCGGTGCTGTTTATATATATTTTTAGTTATCACTCTTCAAACTGAAAGTTCCTTGAAAGTAGATTTCTGTCAGCCATCTTTTTTTCTCCTGTTTCTTTGCACATAGCACTCAGTTGAATAAATGCCATCTCTGTTATTTATATAATTTAACAATCTAGATTTTTTTTTTAAATATCTTTTAAATTGATAGGCAGAGGGACAGTCTATTGTCCCAAGTGGAAAAAGTTCTGCAAGGTAAATCAAATTAGCTTTTTTTTCTAATTATCTGGTGTCACACCATAAAATGGGTCTCAGGTGATGATACCATACTGTAAGATTAAATGACTGATAAAATTCCCTCAGATGAAATCCTTTTGGTTCCACTATAAAAAGATATAGTTCAGATATATGGGCATTAGACCTAACTCTGCTCCACAGCAGAGTTCCAGGGTAAATGTCTACTCACTACGAATAAATGGCTACATGCAGGGTCAATGTAAAATTATTACATACTTTTCACTGACCATTCAGGACAATATTAATTAGCTTTCCCAAAAGTTACCTAATCCAAAGAATATCCCAATACTAAAGGTCCTGTAAGATGAGTAGTAAAAGATAAGTAACAAGAAAACTAAGACTCAATTCTATTTGCTACACTAAGAAAAGAACATGGACCTTTTATCTACTTACCTGTGGATAAAGGGAGAAAGTTTCTGAAAATCTAAAGGAACTTGGATCATCTTTGTGATACTCTCCAAATTTCTGACACTGAATAAAATAAAATGTGTATGTAATATATTTCTGGCATCAGAGCTAAAACCATATACATATACAAAAGTGCCTATACATAATCTATTCACAAAAAGTTATTACTCTGAAAAAAAAATAGAGTGGGGGAATAAGATGAGATTGAAGAAAATAAATTCTTACACATTGAGTTGCAGGGTTTTCATTTCAACCCTTATACCTGAAAATTAACATATTAAGTAAAAAATAAATCTTTGCATGATGTCTATAAAAAAAAGTTATTACTCTGTAGAATACAGATACTTGATACAGGATAAGTTGGGATATTGCTTACAGACTTACCAAGAGACTAGTTATACCCAAAGAAATACATTTGAATTTCAAACGCAAACAGTATGTAGCCTCAGTGCAATAACAACTCACCTTAATGTGCTTGGAATTTTTTTATTTCAGTGTCTCTGACAGCAAATACAGACATCTTAGATAATGACCAAAATTGATTAGCATGTGCCACCTAAGACTATCTAAAAAAGATATTAACAGTCTTAGCTATATGGGTTTGATTACAGAAACTAATAAAGTATTCTAAATAATGGAAAAAGAAAAGATATTAGCCAAATGGCATAAAATGCAGTCACAAAAAGCAGTAGTGTCTACAAAAGGAAGTTTCTGTTATAAAATTTGTATAGAACACATAGAAAGACATAATTGGTTTGATAATGTGCTTTGGCTTCCATGAAAAATCACAGTCACCCAAGGACAGAAAAACTAGGTAAAAGCTCTAGCTTTCCAGGCAGCAAAAAGTCTAGCACCACTTGTCATTAAATAACTCTATTACTTAATTCTTAATGGCTGAAGAGCATTCCACCATACTGATATTTACCATAACTATCTTAACAAATCTCTCATTATTGGCACATACATTCATCTTGCTATATCACTAGGATAAATCCCCAGAGGTAGAATTTCTGAGTAAAAGGTTGTGTTTAAGTTTTTGATGTATATTGCCTACTACTTTCTAGACATAAGGTTATAGAGATGTTATATTACAAACTTGCAACTACTATCCGACTCTATTCTCTTGTTTTTCTAATCCTTACCACTTTGACAAGTGAAACTTTTCTTGTTCTATTTTGCAACTTTGAGTATAATATTGACACCTTTTTCATATATTTACAAGTGACAAGTAATTATATTTATATTTATATAATTACTGACCAGTAAAAAATATATTTACTGGTCACTTGTACTCCTTCTTTTATTAATTCCTTTTTCATTACGCTTACCCATTTTTTGCCCAAATCTTATTGACTGAGCACTTATATACAGAAATGTTCACACTCTTGTCATACATATAACAAACACTGTCATCAAATCTGCTTATGGTATTTTTACCAGGGGATTTTTTGCTTCCATGTTTATGTAGTGAAATATTTTAATATTTTTCTTTAATGGTTCCTGCCACTGGTTTCATGTTAAAAAGAGAAACAAATCTACTCCATCCATAGGTTAAGTACATATTAATCTATTTTTTTTACACCTCCCAAATAAAATTATTTTTTTTTTACATGGGCAGGCACCAAGAACTGAACCCAAGTCTCCAGCGTGGCAGGCAAGAACACTGCGTGCTGAGCCACCATGGCCCACCCACAATAAAATTTTATTGAATAGAAATTTATGCATCGAGTAGAAAGCTTGCAGACATGGTTGCAAATCTCCACATTTCTCTGAACTCATATCTTTTCAATATGACTTTGAAGACCCACCTATGAAAAAGTGGAGTGTCTTTCTCCCTTTAGATTTGCCTGGAATTTATAATTTTTATATGCTTTGTCCAATAAGATATAGTGGAAGTAAAGACTTGCGTAAAGGGGCAATGGCACATTCCTTCTGCTCTCTCCTGGAACACAGAGACTGCCATCTGAACATCTCCATACTAGCCTACTGTAGGATGAGAGGACACATGTAATAAAGGCTGTGTATCTCAAAAAAGCCACCCTTGACCAGCTGAGAGCCAACTGAGCCCAAATGAGTAAGAGAGCTCAGCCAGGTACAGAACAGCCTCACCTGCTCACTTGTATTAACAACACATTCTTAAAGCCAGCTGAGATCAAAGCACAGATTATTTGAATTAGGAGGCAATTCATAATTAATGATATTTAAATTCAAGCTAGAGAAACTAGGACTTCAACTTTCCTCACATCTCCCTCCTTGAAAACCATTATAATTGAAAATACATAAGATATACCTTTCTCAAGGCAATTCAGAATTTGTCTTTTTAAAATTTCACTGGAACAAATTAGATGGTCAAATTTACAGTTTTTTAAAAGTTCTTCCTGTATGTAGTAAACAGGAAGCTTAATTAAGTGCTCTCAGTCATAATGTGAGTAAGGGGTTGCTGGCATGCTAAAAAGACGAATAAATCAGACATCAGCAATAACTTTGCTAAAGCACACTTTCTTTGGTAATATAGACCCACAGGTGATGCTTAAGTTCTGGTGTCAACTTGGCCAAATGATGATGCCCAGTGGTCTGGTCAGGCAAACACTGGCCTAACCACTGCTGCAATGATAATTTCGTGGCTGGGTGATAAACCTAAAGGTTGGTGTATTAAATCATCAGTCGGTTGATTGCATCTATGGCAGAAAACATCAGCCATCAACTAAGGCATGTCTCCCACAGTGAGATAATCCAACCAAGTTGAAGGCTTTTTAGGAAGCAGAGAGACTTTTTTCACTGCTTCTTCAGCCAGTGAGCCTCTCCTGTGGAGTCTGTCCAGACCCGTCTTCGAAGCTGCCAGCTTCACAGCCTGCTCTAGGGATTCTGGACTCTTCCATTCCCACGGTTGTGTAAGACACCTTAAAAATCTCCTATTTACAGATATCTCTTGTCAGTTCTGTTTCTCTAGAGAACCTTGACTAATACAACATGTAATTAAGACTTATCTATATTTCTGTGTTAATATGCATAATTTTATATCCCAATTACTTTCTTTTAAAAGGCACACACATATATAATAAATCCATTAAAATAAAAATAGAAAATTAAAGTTATAGCAATGAAAAACATACCCCTAAAAAAGACAATAAAAAGTGTTATTTGGGATTAAATTTGGAACTAATTCCATACCAGTACTCACCCATAAAAACAGAAAAATAATAGGTGATGTAACTGCCATTCTTTCATTAAAAGAGAAAAAGAAAAATATTCCAGATAACTGGAAGAGATAACTGAATTCTACTATTCATTACTAAGCATTCCTCATTGAGCAGGAATCCATAATACAGTATTTCAGTTAAGACTGTAAAGCACTTTGAAGGAGATTATCTGCAACAAACATTACTACAAATAAAAGGATGTATAGGTTTAGAAAAGCACAATTTTTACATCTTACCAGTCGAATGAGCTGTCTGTCTAGCCATCTAAGCACATCTGGCCCTTCCTCTGTTTCTGTTCTATAAATCGCCAGCCGAGCCATAAGAATGGCAGCTGCCTCTTGGTCAAAAGAAGCAGCAATGTTTTGGATTTGAGTTTGAGCATCTGCCCAGCTGAAGACAAGAAAAAAGCACAGAAATCGTAATTCACAATATCACAGTACCACACATATTTAGATTAAAAATAAGATAGACAAAATCACTACAGTAACACCATCAGCATTTTAAAATTCCAATATTACACAAAAAAACTAGCATTTTTAAAAATCACTAATAGCAGTCACTGTTTTTCAGAAAAGTAAATCCAAAACTAATAAAATCCTCTTAAGTAACTGTAAAGGTAGATCTCTAACCACATTTTTTTAAAACATCAATAAAAAAGTAACATTTTACTTTACAAAATTGTGGACATATTTTTTTTAAAGTTTAATAAGTGGGACTGTGTACACATACGTAGTTTTCCATATCAAACTTTTCAGATATATGTCCATAATTTTGTAAAAGCACAAAACAGAAATACAGAATAAATATCTCTTCCAGATTAAGTAATTATTAGAATGTTTTCCCACTGATTCTAAATTTAATTATTAGTGATTAAAAAATCACATAAATTAAAATTACCTTGTATTTTCTGTTAACAGGCTAATTAATCAAAAGTTACAAGGTAAAAATTCTCAGTCTAAGAGATTAATTTGATATTATGCATTAAATAGTTAATTTATTAAATTCAAATGTTTATAAATTCAATTCAGTTAAACTTGTCTTGGTTGGATGCAGTGATAGATTTATTTGTTTGTTTAATAGTTCATAGATTTATCTGGTAATACTTCAGCTGATTTTAGTTATAATTTAAGCAAAACCGACAATACTTATAGCCTAGCCTTCTTTAAAATAAATGCTAGACCATTTTTACATCATTCAAATACATGAGTGATCCCAAAGGAATTCAGGCAGTAACATTAAAATTCTTCTCCCTACTTTCTCTACTTCCATTTTTCTTTCAATAGGTAATTTTTAAAAATATTTTCCAGGTGTTTGACAAGTATGAATATCTCAGATTAGTCAAACAGCAAGAGGCTGAATAAGAATGGGGAAAGTGATTGTTAATTTTGAAAGTTTAATGCAATTTAAAGGCTTAGTGATTATACTAACAGCTTGGTTTAATTGTTAACTATTTAATATTTTATTTAATTAAAAAATCAAAGTCCAAAAAAAAATTTAAAAACTGAAAACAAAATTGTTTAAGTCAGTATTTTCCCAAAGTGGATGACCATAATATTCACTTGCTTGAAACTGAAACAGAAAGTTGACATTTTTCTTCAGAAAACATAATGGTTCAGTAGTGGAAATACATTAGCAGGTAAGCACATGCAAATTTAGTAATTATAATTTATTTAACTTCAAATTAAAATTTATGTTCTAAAATTTACGCTCCTTAAGCCAAATTTACTCACATTGTTAAATTTTTCTTCTGCATTTCCAATACCCCCGTAGCATGATTCTTACTAGTTTCAAACCAAACTTTCCAAAGTTGCTTTTTATATGAAAATTAGGGTAAATTTTGATCATCTTCTCAGGAATCTGAGCCCTACTTTATTTTCACATGGCTATTAACAAATAACTTACCTTGGCCACTAAAATCACATTCCTAGTAAACAAAGAGAACTACAAGCCCTAATTACTGAAAATGGTCGGGATAAATTAATTTGAAAATAAGAGCACTTTGATGAGATAGAAATGGCACCATAACATACTTAACAAAACTCTACAAACAGCCTCATAAATTCTGTACAAATTGAAAATATATGGTGAAGGTTAAATTTATGTGTCAATTTGGCTATGCTATGGTATCCACTTGTTTGGTGAAATACAATCCTAGATGTTGCTGTAAAGGTCTTTTACAGATGGGATTAACATCTATAGTCAGTTAATTTTAAGCAAAATAGATTACCCTCCATAATGTGAATGGGCCTCATTCATATTGAAGTTGAAGACCTTAACAGCAAAACGTGAGATTTCCAGGAAAGAAGAAATTCTGCCTCAAGACTACCAACATCAACTGTGGTTTCTGAGACTGCTAGTGTACCTGCCACACAAATTTCAGACTTGCCAGTCTGAAATAAATTGGTTAAGAAAGAAATAACAATATACAATTAGTCATAACTGTTCACTATAGTTATATACAGACACCCAAAACAGGAACACAGTTTGGGAACACAATCCAGAACAGTCTCGACAGACAAATTAAATCTCTAACAAGCACAACTTACTTCCGAGCAATGGTGGTCACCCGGATGCGCCTCTGCCCACTCGAATGCTGATACTGAGTCACAAACTGAATTGCACCACGCCCTCCTTGAGGTATTGGAGCGTTATGCTGTACAAAAGTAAGGGAGCGAAAACTAAGTAAAATCTATTGCATGTTATTAGATAATCATAGACGACATAGCCTAGCACTAAAAAAATCCTTTCTAAAATAAACTAGAAGGGTGGAAATGGATATGGGCAAGGGGTAAAATGATGACTGACAGATGAGAGAAATGAGTCCAGGTAAGGGACCAATTTCAAGTCAGAAGGATATGGAAGAACAAAGTGAAGAGAGAAGAATAAAGAAATTAACATACAAGGAAAACCTAAGCGAGCCAATTTAGGTCTAACAGTAAGCAGATAAGAAAACTGAGTTAAGTCCTTCTCCCCTAGGTATGGAACATGAAAGCAGTTATCACATAATGAACAATGATCAATGGAAAACTGTAAATGGAAAGAAACTAATAGTAATAAATGACGATACTCAGAAAGAAATAGCAAGTGATCAATAGGAAAATCATCTTCATGCCTTTAGAAAACAGGCATTCTTGTGCTGCTTCTTTGTCAGTAGGAGCCACTTATTCTTCACAAACTTTGTTTTAAAAAGGAAAAAATCCTGCACCTGTCTGAGGAAGGCTGACTACTCTGTAGTTGATTTTATGCTTAATCAGCTATTGGTAAATAATTCAGTATTTTATAAACTATATCATTCTTTAAGGTGATCATTTTCTCCTGTGGCAGAAAAAAAAAAGTTTCCAAATATAATTCCTTATCATTTTTTTCTACAGATTTTGATATATTAGGCTTTCTTATAGTAAGACTCATAAATCATTATTTACCTTGAGACATATAGGAGGAGCTAGATACACATAATTATAAACATGCACAGCTAAAAGGGAATTTAAGATTATTTTATTCATGTTTCAATTTCACAGGGAAAAAAAAGAAAACTGAGGCTGAAATTTGGGTTTCCCAAGGTTGGGCATTGGCAAGTTCCTTTTGACACCGTGTCTTTCTATTATAATATATCCTCTCCCGAAGAAGTTTAGTCTTAAGAAACAGAAAATGACAAATAAGAATACCAAAACAGAATGATAAACTTTGGTTCATATTTACCATTGGAAAAAGAAATATGAAACATTAATAGCTTAAATTAAGCACTTGTTCAAATATACTTTTCAATATTATATATATATATATATATATTTCTATGTATAATATAGAAGGTCTTACCTGATTGACAACCTCAAAATATATGGCTAAGGTTGTAGTGGGACTGAGTCCACATATTTTCCATTGACAAGTGCCACCCGTTCCTATCTCCTATAAAAACAAAATACAGTGTGCTTAAAAACTAGAGAGTACAATTTATTACCATAACATATATTAACCTGAAAATGGGGTGGGGTGGAGGGGGTGAGAAAAACTTCAGTAAGTTAAAAGCTATTTCAGGATTCTAATTCAATAAATATTAAAAGCTTATCATTTCAAAGACCATGTGATAGCTACATTCTGAAATATAACTAAGCAGTTTTTACATAATAAAACTGTCAGATAATTCAAGTTATTGATAATATTGACACAAATTCTTATTGTAGTCTTTAAACACATATACCATTTAATGAAATAATTACAACTATTATTCTTCTATTTGAACTATATACAGAGATTCTGATTTAACACATAATATATTCACACATGCACACAATCCCCTGCATCAAAATTGTATAATTTAAGCAGTCTGATTCCTGGAAAAACTTCTTAGATATATTATCTTTACCATGAAAACTGCTTATCAACTTTTTATTATAAACTTAATTTTAGATCAGTTTTTGGTTTACAGAAAAATTGCAGAGAGGCACTAGAACCGACAGAGCAACCAGAAACAAGAGTCCACACAGCCAGAGACTTTCGGAGATGAAGGAAGAAAACACCCCTGGGGGAGCTTCATGAAACAAGAACACAGGAGAGAAAGCTAGGAGACATCACCATATGCCCTCCCAGCTGAGAGAGAAACCCCAAACTTCATCAGTCTTTTTTGAGTGAAAGTAATCTCTTGGTGCCTTAATTTGGACATTTTCATGGCCTTAGAACTGTAAACTTGCAACTTAATAAGTTTCCTTTTTAAAAGCCCCCCCCAAAAAAAAAAACAGTACACAGTACAAAGTTCCATATACATCTCCACACACCCATCCCCTATTTCTGACCTCTTGCATTGGGGTGGTACAACTGATAAATCAATATTGATGCACTATTAGTAACTAAAGTCTATAACTTATACTAGGATTCAGTCTTTGTGGTGTTCCATTCTACGGGTTATAACAAATGCATGATGTCACGTCTCCACCATCACTGCCATTGCCCTAAAAATGCCCTGCGCTCTATCTAGCCACCCCTCCTATCCCACCTGAATCATGGCTACCACTTATCTTTTTACCGTCTGTACACTTTCGCCTTTAATGTTTTAACTTTGCCATTTTTAATGCTGATTACCCATTTTGTGTGTTTATCCCACCATCTTCTCTATGGCTACATAATTCTACCATTTTAATGCATATTGTACTTTATCACTAGATGTGATAAAGAAAAAGAAAGAAGTTGAAATGAGACCTGATAAATTTAGCTATATTGCTGGAAATTCTGAAACAAAAATAAACTTGGATTTAATTTTGACCTTCAGAAAACTTCAAATTTATATCTCATGGGGTTTTTGGTACACTAGGACAAGGAATAACTTAGTTATAAGAAAATAGAAAACTAGTAACAGTGCAAAAGTTTTAACTTGGGGTAGATCAGAAAAGGGTACAACAAAAGAGCAATCAACAAATATAGGTACACCAATGGAAGCTAAACAATATTCTAATAAGGAAATTTAGCCCATAAAATAATTTTTAAATGAATGCTATAGGCTATTACCCCAGGTCTCTTTTGGTTCTGCCCTAAAAAAAATAAATAAATAACCATATTTTCTATTTAAATGAAGGCAACTTACATTTTCAGATACACAGGGTCCTTTAGAATTGAGAGACACACAGGGTCCAATAGCTCCTGAAATCTTTATTTCCCTTGAGGTCTGCAAAATAGGAAAACAGTATGCTTTGGTTTGCTCAATGATATGTTTAAACATCATTCTACTAAGTAGTGTACTTCATTAAGATATTATTCCATATCTAAAATTAAAAGTCAATAAAAATACACTAATGTAGATAAAATTAATCAATGAGCACTTCAAACCGGTAACTCCCTAAATTTAAAATCTAGCCCTGACCTAACTTTAATCCTTCAGTACTGGAAAACAGTATTTTCCAGCTGCCAATATGACGTCTCCATTTGGGAAGCTCACTCTCCAATCAAATTCATACCTATATCCAGAATTCTCATGTTATAATCCAAACGATTAGATGCCACCTTCATTTTTCCTTCTATAGAAAGTCTGTCAACAAGACTGGTTTCTTTCCAATCTTCACTGCCATCAAAATCTAAATATTCTTACCTTTTATCTCAAAAAGGTTAGAAAGTCTACTTCAGTTTTCTTATTCAAGATTCTTTCTACTCTGACCTATCCTGAATACCACTGTCAAAATAATATTGCTCAAAATAATACTGGTCTTCATTAATGTACAATAATTTTTTTCTACCAATAAATGCAGCTCCATACTATACCCTATTAAACCTATTGCCCTTACATTCTAATACATCAATTCTTACATCAATTCTTATTGGGCAGTTTTCAAAACATACCATGCAAATTATCCCCTCTATACTTCTGTTCACATTAGGCTCCTCACTAAATGCATTCTCCTTAGTCAACTCAAATACTGCAACTTATCAAAACTTACCATAAGTCACACATTCTTTAGGATGAACTGTCTACTTCTTTTGCTTATATTCATCTTCTTTTATAAAATTGTATGGCACTTAAAATTGTTATTTCCTTCTATCTACTCTTATCTTGCCTAATTTTTTCTAGAACAAAACCCATGCCTTTGATTTCCCTTGAAATCCCCATTCCCTAGTATAATACTGGACATATAGCAAGCATTAAATAAAATGAACAAGAGTCATAAGGAATAGTCATGAAAATTCAAAATCAATGCACTGTAACACACATAATACACACTGAACTTTTGGTTTTTTTAATCTAAATTTGAAATGAATGATAGAATTGTATAATGTCAACAACTGACCAACCATAAAACTGTTATGTAATCATCCCAATGACATAGAACAAGTTCCTCTTAAGATTTCCTATTCCTGTCATTAAAAAACCTAGCGTTAGCATAAACAAATTAAGCATTAAAAAAAGATGAAAGACTTAAATTAAAAAGTTAAATCTCCTACAAAGAAAAAATAAAGAGTTCAAGGAAACATTACTTACACAATGTCTTCTTTTCTAACAATTGTTCAAAAATGTTCAAGTAAACTTTAACTGCACATTTAATGACATTTTTCTGGTGAACAAAATTCCTAATGCTGGGTTTCAATATAAAAGAATCACTATTTTTAAAGCATATACTGAATTTGACTAATAATGCTTTAAAATTATAGTTAAGCCTATAATTTCTCTCTTGATAATACATCACACATGTCAACTTTTGGTTCTTACCTTTATTTCTAATGTACCACCAAAGCCCATTTTAAACTGTCCATGCATATCTTTGGTAAAGACTCTTTGAAAAGTTTGCTTGAATAAGGAAGTGTTGAAAGAGTCACCCATTACCATGTATCCTCTACAGGGGAAAAAAAAAAAAAAACAACATATGTGACAAAAGCAATGAGTCCATGTGCTAAAACCAAATCTACCTCCCAAGACTAACAATAAATTTCAAATATGATAAAACAGAATCTGAATTGTTTACTTTTCTCTTTAAATATAATTTTTTATAATAATTTTTTTAATCCCTATCAACAAGTAAGTTTATGAGGATCATAAAAATAGAGTTCTTAGAATAAGATTAAGACCTTCAAAAATAAAAAGAGTTAAAGGCACTATAATATATTAAAACCTATATTAATATAGATGGTCTCATAATAATGTAGAACCACTTTTGAATCTCAAAGGAGCTATTTACTTTAGGGTTTTAGCAGAATGCAGGTAGTCAATCAATAATTACACTAAAAACTTAATTTTTAAATGCTCCCCTTTATATTCTACTAACCTTTCAGATAGTACCCAAACTGTACTGTATTACCATTAATTTTAAAAGCTCGAATATATATAACATCATCTCCACCACACAAATAATCTCAATTCTGAAGTTACCTAACTGCTCCTAACCTTACATCTGTCCTCAGTTATTTTTTTTAATATTTCTAACCAGGTAATACACCTATGCATTACAAAATTCAAAAGGTATAAAAGGGTATACTGCAATAAATTTGTCTCTCTCAACCCCAGTTCTCCATACAGGTAAAGATAACAAACAGCTCATAGCATGTATTCTCAACAGGGGTAATATCATCCCCAAGTGGGCAAAAAATAGTTCTTGGGGGATTTAAAAAAAGGTTACTCTTTTTTATACAAAAAACCCAGGTATTTGTACAATATATTAAAGCACAGATATACATACAATACATAAGCAAATATATATCTGTGATATTAAAACGTCATCGTACGCATTTCTGCTAATCCTAAAGAACACCTAGAATGTTATATAAGATTCTACAAAGGATCTATGTACTAGGGCAACTTGCCAGAAACTTACAACCTCCAGTTGGGTCCCTGGACCAGGTAAATCCTGAAATATGCAGAGGGGCCAGCCTCTCCAGAATATGAACTAGTTCCATCCCCCTTTCCCTTATAATCAACAGCCCCTTCCAACATGAAAAAGTTAGAATGAACATAGCCCAAATATCCCTAGAGCATGGGAGAAAGATCAGGGTTGACGGTGGAGTTATACAGAGAAGGTAAAGGTTTAACAATTGAGTATGACCGCTGAATCATTAAATTGATATTTCTTTTAGTCTCCAGTATCTTAGAACAGCTAGAAATAAAATCCTAAAACTGTGGAATTGTAACCCACACCAAACTCTGAAATCTGTTCTACAACTAAGTGCTGTGATGTGCTTTGAAATTCATTGCTTTTTTTGTACATACGTTATTTTTCACAAAAAAGAAAAGTCAATCGTGATGATAAATGCAAAAAAAAAGTGCTACTTCACCTTTCTGTCAATGATTTCCAGTCTAACTCTAACTAGAGAGGAAACCACTCGTCATCAGAAACTGGAAGCAATGGAATATGGAATAAGGATCAGCAGACACATGTCTTCCCATGTGACAGACACTGGTGTTCCTTGAGTCAAAGTATTTTTCCCTGGATGTCTAAGTTGGGACATTTTTACAGACTTAGAATTGTAAATTTGTAACTTAATACATTCCTTTTTTAAAAGCTATTCCATTTCTAGTATTTTGTGTTCCAGCAGCTTTAGCAAACCAAAACAGATTTTGGTACCAGAGAAGTGGGGTGCACCAGTTTGCAAACACCAAAAATGTTGAACTAGCTTTTTAAATGGATAAGGGGAAGATTCTGGAAGGGGTGTAAAGAGCTTCATAGATAAGGTCTGAATTGCTCTGAACAGACTGTTTGTACTATTAAACTTTACCACCAGGGAAACCCCTGATACTATCTCAAACATTAGGAACTCCCAAGTCAATAGGCCAAGCCCTTGATCTTGAGGCCTGCAACATGGGACATGACTTCCAGGGATGAGTCTGGCCCTGGCACCATGGGATTGACAATGCCTTTCTGACCAAAAGGGGGAAAGAATTGTAACTCTTTTACAAAAGTGGCTGAGAGAGTTCAAATAGAGTCAAAAGGCTACTGTTACACAAGCTTCAGCTAGATATTGCTACTTACGGGTTTGCCAAATCTCAACCAAAACTATCCCCACCAACCCTAAAAAACACCAAGGGCTCATATGAGAGTCTATAAAGGTTCTATGTACTATGATCACTTTCCAGATACTGACAACCTCCAGATGGATTCCTAGGCCAGATAAGTCCTGAAACCCAGAGGGGTGAGCCTCTCCAGAACATCATCTAGTCCCAACCCCTCATTCCATATTATAGCCAGGCCATTCCAACATTAAAAAGTTAGAATGGGAACAGCACAAATACCCCTTAATACTGGGAGAAAGAGCAAAGGAGAAGATGGAGTCATAATAAAAAAGATAGGATTTAACAAATGAGTATGACTGCTAAATAATTATATTGATATTTCTTTTAGTCTCCAGTATCTTGGAGCAGCTAGAAGTAAAAACATAAAATTGTGGAACTGTAACCCATACCAAACTCTGAAATCTGTTCTACAACTAATTGTTGCAGTATGTTTTGAAATGTATTTCTTTTTTGTATATATGTTATTTTTCACAATTAAAAAAAAAAAGGCAGTGGGATCTCCTGGCCCTGACTGGCCCCTCCCCCATCCCTCACTAACTTGGCATGGAGCTGGCCCATGCTTGCAGTGTGGATGCCTGGTCTCAATTCTAGAAGAATCAGGGTAATTCTCATACACATGTACTTGGAGAATGTATGCCTACTCCAGTATGTCTGATGGTGGCCTAAGTGACTCACTATCCTAAACTTGTCCTGCATATAGAAGGCAGCTCAGAGAACTCTACTACAGAATGCTGTGAAAGAGCAGTTAAGTCATATGCCTAAAGCAATGATTTGCTAGCTATAAAGCCTGGAACTGTGAAGAAACTATTTCATAGGGAAGAGGGAATATTTGTAACTATATAAAACAAGAGAATTCCTAGGGCCAAAGTGCATGCCCAAGACAACAAACATACACAGAAAGGATCACGGCAGCCCCCATGTTTTGACCTGGAGCTATTTTCTAAATGTATTATATGGATAAACTCTGAAAGAAAGCTCCTGCACAGGTCAATTTGCAAAAACTGAGAAATGTATGTTTTTGTTGTTGTTGTTGTTGTTGTTTGTTCTATTTTGCTAGCTGCTGGAATGCAATATACCAGAAACAGAATGGCTTTTAAAAAGGGGAATTCAATAAGTTGCTAGTTTACAGTTCTAAGGCTGAAAAAATGTCCCAATTAAAACAAGTCTATAGAATTATACAATCAAGGCATCCAGGGAAAGATACCTTGGTTCAAGAAGGCAGATGAAGTTCAGGGTTTCTCTCTCAAGTGAGAAGGCATATGGTGAACACAGTCAGGGCTTCTCTCTCAGCTGGAAGGGCACATGGAGAACACGGCATCACCCACTAGCTTTCTCTCCTGGCTTTCGGTTTCATGAAGCTCCCTGGGAGGTGTTTTCCTTCTTCATCTCCAAAGGTCACTGGCTGGTGGACTCTCTGCTTCATGGTGCTGCAGCATTCTCTGCTCAATCTGAATCTCCCCTTCTCCAAAATGTTTCCTCTTTTATAGGACTCCAATAAACCAATCAAGATCCACCCAAATGGGTGGAGACATGTCGTCACCTAACCCATCTTAACAACCACTCCTGACTAAATCACATCATCCAGGGAGATGATCTGATTACAGTTTCAAGCATTCAGTATTGAGTAGGGATTATTCTACCTTTATGAAATGGGATTTTGATTAAAACATGGCTTTTCTAGGGGACATACATCCTTTCAAACCAGCACACTGTTGTTGTTGTGTTGTTGTTTGGCTAGTTCCTGGCACTCAAGGAAAGTCCTGCCATAACTTTAGCTGGATATAAGCTTAGGAAGAGATGCTACAAGTCTAAATTCCAGTGTTAGCACATTAAAATATCAAAATGTCCAAGTTTCAACCAAAAATTACAAAACATACAAGAAAACAGAAAATGACTGCCTGGGCAAAGGAGATTAAAACATTAGAAAACATCAACAAGGAGGGCCAGACTTGGGATATACCAGGTAATGACTTTTTATAAACAGTCCTAAACATGCTCAAGGAGCTAAGAGAAAACATGGGCAAAGAACTGAAGGAAATCAGAAGATAGAGGAACATAAAAAGGATATCAGTAAATTATGTAAAGGAACCAAAGAGAACCAAAGAATACAGTAACAGAAATAAATCATCTCCTTGAGGGATTCAACAGGAGATTGAAGCTGACAGAATAAAGAATCAGTGAATTGGAAGATAAGATATTTTAAGTCATCCAGTCTGAACAGCATAAAGAAAAAAGAATGAAGACAAGTAAACAGAGCGTCACAATCCTGTGGCACACCATCAAGCACACCAATATAGGTATTGTGGGAATTCCAGAAGGAGAAGAAAGAGGGAAAGGAACAGAAAGAACAGTAAAAGAAATAATGGCTGAAAACTTCCCAAATTTAACAAAACATCCCCAAATGCTTGGTAAACTCCAAACAGGATAAACTCAAATAGAACTACCAGCATCATTTTATAATCAAACTGTGAAAGTCAAAGACAAAGAGAGAATTCTAAAAACCACAAGAGAGAAGCAATGTGTCACATACAAGGGAACCTCAATAAGACTAAGTGCCAATATGCCATGATTTCATTGGAAATCATGGAGGCAAGATGGCAGTGGAAAAATATATTTAAAGCCCTGAAAGGAAACACTCACCAACCAATCTAATTCCATATCAGGAAAAACTTTCAAAAATGAAGATGAGATTAAGACAAGCCCAGATAAACAAAAGTTGAGGGAGTTCACCACCACAGTTCCCAAGAAATGCTAAAGAGCATTCTACTAGGTGAAAGGAAAGGACAGTAAACAGTAGAGTGAAGCCACATGAAGAAATAAGGATCTCCGGTAAGGGTAATGACATAAGTAATAGAAATGTCAGTACTATTGTGTTTTTGCTTTGTAACTTTACTTTTTACTACCTATAGGATCTAAAAAGGCAAATGCATAAAATGTAATGACAAAGCAGTAGTTTTGGATTCTGGATGTATAAACATGCAATTTGTGACACAAAATACATAAAGGTGGGGGACAAAGGGATATAAGAGCACAGTTTATGTATACCACTGAAGTTAAGCTGCTTAGAAACAGATATAGCTATAACTATAGATATTATATCTAGGATATTAAATTTAAGCCCCACAATAACTACAAAGAAATACTGGAAAATATGTAAACTCAGAGAAACAGAGACTAGAATACAGGTGGCAAAAGGCAGGATGGAAGTGAGGTTGGGTACAGGGGAAAAGAATAAACAACTAAAGAGACAATGACAATTAAATGCAATAAATGATCGTGGATAGGAGATAATAAGGGAGGAGATGGAGCATAAAAGGACATTTTTTGGACATATGAAAAGTTGGTATATAGATTGTAAGCTTTATGTCAGTGTTAAATTTCTTAAACTTGATAACTGTATTAATAGAGTGGTTACATAAACGAATATCCTTGTTCTTAAGAAGTGTACACGGCAGCATTAAATATTCAAGAACATGATGTATGCAACCTGCACTCAAGTGTCCAGAAAATTGATAAATGGATAGACAGATAAGCAGGCAAACAGATAATGGACAGATAGGAGGGACTGACAGACTGATGAATAAGTGGAATGATGTGGCAAAATGTCAAAATTGGTGGAACTGGGTATCTGGTGGGAGGGGAATGTACTGGAGTTCTCTCTATGGGATTTGTATTATTTTTGTAACTGTCCTGTAATTTGAAAATATTTCAAAATAAAAAGGTCTTTAAGAACTTTAAAAAATATATATTTTTTAACTTGTAACAGTTATTGCCCTGAAGGGTTAGGATGACGACTGGATTTTTTTTTCCTGAACTGTCATTATTCTTGCTATATGGTTTATAATTGTAGAAATTTCAATACATACCCAGTAAGGTTGGGACAGCATTTCATCTCCAGGAGACCTGTCTGATCTAATGCACATGCATATATATCAATAACATGACCAGTCGTAGCAGCTCGATTAGCCAATGCTTCAAAATGCTACAAAAAATAATTTTAATTAAATCAAGGTAACATACATCTTCTTAATGATCCAATAAATCTTTTTCCATTAACATATCAAAATTATCTTTTGCCATTAACATATTAAAATTATCTTTTTCCATAGATGGTAATTTATATTTTAAACCTTTATGTATGAGACTAAAGCAAAAAATATTTGTGGTACAAAATTTATATTTTGACTAGTGCATTTCCTAATATAACTTACCACGGACAGCTTAATTGAACACCATAAGTACATGGAACCTTGAGGACAGCATGAAATTTTGTAGGTTTGTCCAGAGTGATGCCTCAGTAAATACCAGGAGGATTTAAACAGTGAATAAAAAAGCATATGCAAAGTCCCCTTGGGGGAATGGTGAGAAAGGGGGAAAATTCAACTTCCACAAGTGGAGAATTCTTGATATTCTCACAAGTAGTGGGGATAACCAAAGCAATTGGCTGAGCCCCCAATCTTGGAGTTTGTTCATATGAAACTTAACCCCACAAAGGATCGGCTAAGCCTACTTAAAATTAGACCTAAGAGTCATCCCCAAGAGAACCTCTTTTGTTGCTCAGATGTGGCCTCTCTCTCTCTCAGCCAACACGCAAGCAAACTCACTGCCCTCCCCCTCTCTATGTGGGACAGGACTCCCAGGGATGTGGATCTTCCTGGAAACATGGGACAGAAATCCTAGATTTTTTCCTACCCATGTCCCCTATCCTATGTGGGACTCAGCATCAAGGGACTGAGAAATTCTTCTCGACTGAAAGGGAAAAGAGAGAAATGAAACAAAATAAAGTGTCAATGGCTGAGAGATTCCAAACAGAGTCAAGAGGTTATCCTGGAGGTTATTCTTATGCATTAAGTAGATATCTTGTTATTCAAGATGTAATGGAGAGGCTGGAGGGCTCTGCCTGAAAATGTAGAGCTGTGTCCCAATAGCCATGTTTCTTGAAGATGATTGTATAATGATATAGCTTTCACAATGTGACTGTGTAATTGTGAAAACCCTGTGTCTGATGCTTCTTTTATCTACCTTATGGACAGATGAGTAAAACATATGGATTAAAAATAAATAAATAATAGGGGAAACAAATGTTAAAATAAATTTAGTAGATTGAAATGCCAGTGATCAATGAAAGGGAGGGGTAAGGGGTATGGTATGTATGAATTTTCTAATTTTCTAATTTTCTAATAAACCAAACAGACAAAAAAACATACTCACCTTAGTTCCCTTTTTAACATACTTGGCATTGTCTTTTTCAATGTCATGCCATGACCTTATAGGTATCTTCAATTCATCTCCGACCACCATTCCAGGCCCCTGAGTTGCTGGACCACCAATGAACATCATGATACGAGCACCAGTGTTGGGAAAGGTACACTATTGGGAAAGAGTGACTGTCAAAAACGGCTTAAAGGAAAGCATGTGAATATACATTTTTGACAATGAATTTTGATATATTCTTCTAGAAAAGAGGAATGTAGAAATGAACATATTTCTCAAGAAATAAAATAATCAAACACTTGAAATGATAAAACAGGGAAATAAAACTTAAATACCTTTCTTTTGAAATTCTATTCTAAATAGTGTATTCCTAATTTTAAAATAATCTATAAACCTGAACCTTCTAAACCAAGATATTTCTACTTCTAGTTAACTAATTCCAGATTGGGAAAGCAGAGACAGAAGGAAAAAAGATAGGGCAACTTCTTCTGTTGTTGCTTTGCTTTGGTTTTCTATGTTTAAAACATAACATGGCTGATACTTCTGGTTCAAGTTGATGAACTAAGTACCCCAGTCTATTTTACCTTTTTCCCAAGATCCCAATGAAACAAGAAAAAGTATTCTTTTTTAAAAACTACAACAATGAAAAACAAGGAAGACTGCTATCAACAGACAAAAAAATTTTGAGGGATCCACAAAACACATTGGATTGGACTGGCAAAGGCTTTTGCTATCAGCCATTCCTAAGAACTGCTCCCAGTAGAACGTGGACCATCTGTCTGGAGAAGGTTCTTAGTATAGAAACTGGGGACTGAGAGATGCAGAACAGAATATATGCTACAGTGGATAAGACAACAAATACCACAACTCTCTAGAGATACTGAAATTAAAAACAGCACTGCAAAACTAAAAATTGGATGAGATTAAAGTTATGGTTGAAGACCAAGTTAAAGATACGGAAAATAAAGTTGAGGAAATCTCCCTGAAACAGGATAAAAAAAGGAAAGGAAATATAGGAGGAAAAGAATAGAAATAAAGAGACATGGAGGTCCAGCATCAATCTGAGAACAAAATTAAAAAGTTAAAAAAAAGAACAAAACTTAAACTGAAGCTACATAATGACACAAGGCTTCCAAATGAATGGGCCTCTTAAAAACAAGCATAATTAATGAAAAAAAAATTAGCCTAAACACAGTCTAAGGAAATTTCAGATCTCTAAAGTTAGAGAACTTTCTAAAACACTCTAAAAATGTCAGTAGGAAAAAAAGTTTTTAAAAAGAAACAAAAATGAGAATAAATTAAATTATAATTATCATCAACTAAGTTGTATGTTAGAATACTGGAGAGGAATGGCTCAAAGATCCAGGTGAAGATTACTCTAAACTTAGAATTCCACACCTACTTAAATTACCAGTCAAGTGAGAGGGCAAAATAAAAGACATTTTTGGGTTTGGAAGAACTCAGAAACTTTATAAGAAACCAAAGGATAACTAAATGCAATCCAAAGGAAATAAAGGAATCTAGAAAAAAATTAAAACATATCTTAGGACTTTTTAACATAAAAGATTCTCCATGAAGCAGCAAAACTGCAGAAGAAAGGATTACCTTTCCTTTTCTATAGATATATAATCACTCCACATTGTTCCACAATGAATATTTGTATAATCATATTAGAATTTAATCTGCAATTTCAAAATGCAGTTACTGGAAAAAATGGAGTGTATTTTCCATATTT
>PVIY010021706.1:0-42035 GCA_004026745.1 Myrmecophaga tridactyla
TTCCTCATCTCAGCACTTGCAGCTCAGCCCAGGCCTTTGGAGATGGAGAAAGAAGTCACCCCGGGGAAAGCTGTTGGAACCCAAGGGCCTGGAGAGAAGACCAGCAGAGACCATCCTGTGCCTTCCACATAAGAAAAAGCCTCAGTGGAAAGTTAGCTGCCTTTCCTCTGAAGAACCAACAAAATAAATCCCCTTTTATTAAAAGCCAATCCGTCTCTGGTGTGTTGCATTCCGGCAGCTAGCAAACTAAAACAAGGGGAAAGGAGGAGAAAAACTAATGGAGGAAATTAACACTGAAAATTTCCCAACTCTTATGAAAGACTTAAAATTACAGATCCAAGAAGTGCAGTGTAGCCCAAAGAGAACAGATCCAAATAGATGTACTCCAAGACACTTACTAATCAGACTGTCAGAGGTCAAAGAGAAAGAGAGAATCTTGAAAGCAACAAGAGAAAAACAATCCATCACCTACAAGGGAAGCCCAATAAGACTATACGTAGATTTCTCAGCAGAAACTATGGAGGCGAGAAGACAGTGGGAGGATATATTTAAATTATTAAAAGAGAGAAACTGCCAACCAAGAACTCTATATCCAGCAAAACTGTCCTTCAAAAATGAAGGAGAAATTAAAACATTTTCAGACAAAAAAATCACTGAGAGAATTTGTGACCAAAAGACCAGCTCTGGAAGAAATACTAAAGGGAGCACTAGAGACAGATATAAAAAGACAGAAGAGAGAGGTGTGGAGAAGAGTGTAGAAAGGAAGACTATGAGTAAAGGTAAAATGAAGGAAAATTAGATATGACATATAAAATCCAAGAGGCAAAATGGTAGAAGAAAGTACTACCCATGCAGTAATAACACTAAATGTTATGGATTAAATTCCCCAATCAAAAGACATAGACTGGCAGAAAGGATTAAAAAACAGGACCCATCTATATGCTGTCTCTACTCAAAGGACATGAGGGCAAGGACACAAATGGACATTTGCACCGTATAGCAAACCAATGTTTATAGCAGCATTATATACAATTACCAAGAGAAGGAAACAGCCAAAATGTCCATCAACAGACGGGCGGCTAAACAAACTGTGACATATACATATGATGGAATATTATGCAGCTGAGGGACAGAATAAAGTTATGAAGTATGTAACAACATGGATGGACCTTAAGGACATTATACTGAGTGAGATTAGCCAAAAACAAAAGGACAAATACTGTATGGTCTCACTGATATGAAATGACATTAGTGAATAAACTTGGAATATTTCGTTGGCAACAGAGACCATCAGGAGATAGAAATAAGGTAAGATATTGGGTAATTGGAGCTGAAGGGATACAGATTGTACAACAGGACTGAATATAAAAACTCAGATATGGATGGCACAATACTACCTAATTGTAATATAATTACATTAGAACACTGAATGAAGCTGAATGTTAGAATGATAGAGGGAGGAGGGCTGGGGGCATAAATGAAATCAGAAAGAAAGATAGATGATAAAGATTGAGATGGTATAATCTAGGAATGCCTAGAGTGTATAATGATAGTGACTAAATGTACAAATTAAAAAAGTGTTTTTGCATGAGGAAGAACAAAGGAATATCATTACTGCAGGGTGCTGAAAATAGATGGTAATTAATATTTTAAAATTTCAACTTATGTGTGCGACTAAAGCAAAAAATTTTTATTTGGTACAAAATTTATATTTTGACTAGTGCATCTCCTAATATAACTTATGTAGACAGTTGGTTGAACAACAAAAGTACACGGAACCTTGGGAAGAATATGAGATTTTGTTGGTTTGTCCAGAGTGATGCCCCGATGAATCCCAGAGTGATTTGATCAGTGAGTGGAAATGTATTTGCAAAGTCCCCTTCAGGGAATGGTGAAAACGGGGGAAAATTCAATCTCCCCAAGTTGAATTCTTGATATTCTCACAAGCAGTGTGGACAACCAAAGCTATAGGCTGAGCCCCCAATTTTGGGTTTGTTCATATGAAACTTAACCCCACAAAGGACAGGTCAAGCCTACTTAAAATTAGGCCTAAGAGTCACCCCCAAGAGAACATCTTCTGTTGCTCAGATGTGGTCTCTCTCTCCAGCCAACACAACAAGTAAACTCACTACCGTCCCCCTGCCTACATGGGACATGATTCACAGGGGTGTGTATCTTCCTGGCAACGTGGGACCGAAATCCTAGAATGAGCTGAGACTCAGCATCAAGGGATTGAGAAAACCTTCTCGACCAAAAGGGGGAAGAGTGAAATGAGACAAAGTGGCAATGGCTGAGAGATTCCAAACAGAGTCCAGAGGTTATCCTGGAGGTTATTCTTACGCATTAAGTAGATATCACCTTGTTAGTCAAGATGTAATGGAGAGGCTGGAGGGAACAGCCTGAAAAATGCAGAGCTGTATTCCAGTAGCCAAGTTTCTTGATGATGATTATATAATGATGTAGCTCTCACAATGTGACTGTGTGATTGTGAAAACCTTGTGTCTGATGCTCCTTTTATCTACCTTGTCAACAGACGAGTAGAACATATGGAATAAAAATAAATAATAGGGGGGAACAAATGTTAAAATAAATTTAGTTTGAAATGCTAGTGATCAATGAAAGGGAGGGGTAAGGGGTATGGTATGTATAGTTTTTTTTTCTGTTTTCGTTTTATTTTTCTGTTGTCTTTTTATTTCTCCTTCTGAATTGATGCAAATGTTCTAAGAAATGATTATGATGATGAATATGCAACTAAAAAAGAAAAGAAAGAATGTTTGTATGACAAGAATGATTGTATGTCAAGAATGTTAGATTGTTGATTCATTGTTTATAGTAAAAATGTTTTTTTTTAAATCCAAAAAAAAAAAAATCATACATACCTACCTCCCTTAGAGGTATGCACAGTGCAGAAAGTGAGATAATCTGTGAAAAGCATCTCCAATAAATGCTAGTGGCTCTTTTTTTTTTAATTTATTTTTTATTAGCAAACCAAAACAACATAAAAACATAAACATTCTTAACATGCAAACACTCCATGCATGGTGTACAATCAATGGCTCACAATATCATCACCGTGATCACATTTTTAGAACATTTGCATCACCCCAGAAAAAGAAATAGAAAGAAAAAAGAAAAAACTCATACACATCATACTACCCCTCCCTCTCAATTGACCACTAGTATTTCCATCAACTCAATAGATTTTAACCTTTGTTTTCCCTATTTCGTTTCTATACCCCTTACCCCTCCCTTTCATTGTTCACTAGTATTTCAATCTACTCAATTTAACATTTGTTCCCCCTATTATTTATTTATATTTAATCCATATTTTTTACTAATCTGTCCATACCATAGATAAAAGGAACGTCAGATACAAGGTTTTCACAATCACATAGTCACACTGCGAAAACTGTATCATTATACAATCATCTTCAAGAAACATGGCTACTGGAACACAGCTCTACGGTTTTAGGCACTTCCCTCTAGCTTCTCTAATATACCTTAAACTAAAAGGGGATAATTTATATCACGCATAAGAATAACCTCCAGGATAACCTCTTGACTCTGTTTGAAATTCTCAGCCACTGACGCTTTATTTTGTCTCATTTCTCTCTTCCCCCTTTTGGTCGAGAAGGTTTTCTCAATTCCTTGATGCTGAGTCCCAACTCATTCTAGGATTTCGTCCCACATTGCCAGGGAGGTTTACACCCCTGGGAGTCATGTCCCACATAGAGAGGGGGGAGGGCTGTGAGTTTGCTTGCCATGTTGGTTGAGAGAGAGATACGCAGTGGTTCTTTTTTTGAGTGTGCAACCTAGGAATCTGCCCAAACCATCTTTCCATGATTCTGATGCATGTGACAATCTGAGGATCATGCTCGCCCTGAAGCCCAGAAAGTTTTTGACAGTGCAAGAGGGAACAGAGACTGTCTGCGGTCTGTGGGCATGGACTGACAGCTCTCACGTGTATGAAAGAATTCATTTTAATCAAACATTCAAGTAGCCTTTCACTTCTACTTCACAAGAGAGCTGCAGACGTACATAATTATAATTAACGATATACAACAGCGAAATACACTCCTTTCAAGTATATTTAGAAGATTCACAAAAAATAACACATTCTGAGTGATAAAACCAATCTTAAATTTAAAAAAATCTTCAATCATACCAGGTATTGATCTCTGATCACCACAGAATAAACTAGAAACCAATTACAGAAAGATAATGGAACATTCCCCAAGTATTAGGATATAAAACATACTTCTAAATAATCTATAGGTCAAAGAGGAAGTCTGAAGAGAAATTAGAAAATGTTTTCTACCTAAGTAAAATGGAAAAAAGCATATCAGAATTTATAGGATACAGTTAAAATAGAGTTTAAAAGTTAATTCTATAACAGTAAATATATACATTAAAGAAAAAGGAAACGTGTCAAATCAATAATCCCAGCTTGCACTTAAGACACCAGAATAAGAAGAATAAATTAAAACCAAAGCTTGAGGAAGCAAGCTAATAATAAAGATAGGGGCAGAAATCAAGGAAATTAAAAACAGAAAAGCAATAGGGAATATCGATGAATGCAAACGCTCATTATTTGAAGAGATCAATACAATTGATAAAGTTCTTGCTAGACTGGCCAAGCATAAAAGACAAAAGACACAAAGCACCAATACAAGGAATGAAAGAAGAGCTATCACTACAGACCCTGCAATCATTAAAATTATAACAGAATACTTCAAGTCACTCTATGCCCATAAATTTGATATAGCATTTGAAACAGACCAACTCTGAAAGACACAAACTACCAAAACTCACTCAAGAATAAATAGATAACATGAATACTCTTCTATCTATTAAAGAACTTGAATTCAAAGTTAAAAGCCCTCCAGGAAAGAAAACTCCAAGCCGAAATGACCTCAATGGTGAATTTTATCAGGCAAGTAAGGGAGAAGTAATAGAAATTTTACAAATCTCTTTCAGAAATCAGAAGAGGATGACACATTTCCCAACTTATTTTATGAGGCCATTAATACCCTGATACCAAAATGAGACAGTGACATTATATGAAAAGAAAACTATAGACTAATATCCTTCATGAACATAGTTGCAAAAATCCTGAACAAAATATTAACAAATTAAATGCAGTAATATATAAAAAGATAATATATATCAAGAAGAAGAAGAGTTCATCTGAAAAATCTAAGACTAGTTCAACATTCAAAAATCACTCAATGAAATTCACCATATCAACAGATTAAAGCAAAAAAGTCACAAAACCACCTCAATAGATGTTAAAAAGCACACGACAAAATTCGACATCCACTCACAATCAGAATGCTCACACAACGAAAAATAAAAGAGATCTTCTTTACCCTGATACAGGACATCCACAAAAAGCCCTATGGCTAATGTTACACTTAATGTTTAAAGACTGACTGCATCAGAAGCTCAGGAACAAGACAAGGATGTCTACAATCACCACTTCTGTTTGTTATCAGACTGGAGCCCTAGTCAATGCATTAAAACAATAAAAAGAATTTGGAAAGGAAGAAATGAAACCATCTCTATTCAAAGACAACATGCTTATCGACCTAGAAAATCCTATGGAGTATACAAAAAAAGCTCCTGAACTACTACATGAGTTTGGCAAGTGTGCTGGTTTGAATCTATGGTGGACCCCAGAAAAGCCATGTCCTTTAATCTCATTCGGTATTGCTGAGTGGGAGCATTTTGATTGTTCCCATGGAGATGTGACCCACCCAATTGTGGGTGGTAGCTTTTAATTAGATGATTTCCATGGAAGTCTGTCTCCACCCATTGAAAGTGGAGTTGCTTACTAGAATCCTTTTAAAAGAGGAAACATTTTAGAGAGAGTCCTTTTGGTAGAGCCACGAGAAAGCCAGTGATGCCACCATGTTCACCAGGTGCCCTTCCAGCTGACAGAGAAACACTGAACTTCACTGGCCTTCTTGAACCAAGGTATGTTTGTCTGGATGCCTTAAATTGGACATTTCTATAGATTTGTTTTAATACGGACATTTTCTCAGCCTTAGAACTATAAACAAGCAACTTATTAAATTCTCCCTTTTAAAATCCATTCCATTTCTGGTATACTGCATTCCAGCAGCTAGCAAACTAGAATAGCAAGATTGCAGGATACAAGATGAATATGTAAAACTATAGGACTTTTAGAAGAAAAGAAGGGAGAAAATATCTGTGACCTTAGGTTAGGCAGACTTCTTAGATAAGCCATTGAAAACACAATCTAGAAAAAAAAAGTGCAGAAAACTAGGAATAGAAGGGGACTTTTCAATCTGATAAAGGGCATTTGTGAACAATCCACAGCAGACATCACACTCAATGGTGAAAGGCTGAAAGCTTTGCCCCCTAAGATCAGGAACAAGATAATAATGTCTGCTGTCACCACCATTCTTCAACATTGTATTGGAAGTCCCCGCCAGAGTGGTCAGGCAAGAAAAAGAAATAAAAGGCATCCATACTGAAAAAGAAGTAAAATTATTCCTATTCACAGAAGACATAATGCAACATACATTTCAAAATCCCAAAGAATCCACAAGAAAGTTACTAGAATTGATAAATGGTTTTGGCAAACTTGCAGGATGCAAGACAAACACACAGAACTTAGTTGTGCTTCTATATACCACTAATGAACAATCTAAAAAGGAAATTAGGAAAACAATTCCCTTTAAAATAATAGTGTGCTGGTTTGAAACTGTCATAGACCCCAGAAAAGCCATGTTCTTTAACCCTAATTCAATATTGCTGGATGGGATCTTTTTTACTGTTTCCATGGAGATGTAACTCACCCAGTCGTGGCTGGTAACTTTTGATTAGATGCTTTTCATGGAGATGTGTCTCTATCCACCCAAGGTGGGGGTTGCTCACTGGAACCCTTTAAGAAGGAACCATTCTGGAAAAAGTTAGTGCCAACAGAGCCCACACAGCCAGAGACCTTTGGAGATATAAAAGGAAAACGTTCCCAAGGGAAGCCTTATAAAATGAGCAGCTAGAAAGCTAGTAGATGTGGTGCCATGTGCTTTTCCAGCTGACAGAGGTGTTCTGGACACAGCTGGCTTTCTTGAGTCAAAGTATCCTTCCCTGAATGGTGAGAACAGGAAGAAATTCAACTTCCCCAAGTTGAATTCTTGATGTTCTCACAAGCAGTGTGGACAACCAAAGCTATAGGCTGAGCCCCCAGTCTTGGGGTTTGCTCATATGAAACTTAACCCCACAAAGGATAGGTCAAGTCTACTTAAAATTTAGGCCTAAGAGTCATCCCCAAGAGAGCCTCTTTTGTTGCCCAGATGTGGCCTCTCTCTCCAGCCAACACAACAAGAAAACTCACCACCCTCCCCGTCTACGTGGGACATGACTCCCAGGGGTGTGGACCTTCCTGGCAACGTGGGACAGAAATCCTAGAATGAGCTGAGACTCAGCATCAAGGGATTGAGAAAAACCCTAGAATGATCTGAAACTTAGCATCAAGGGATTGAGAAAACCTTCTCGACCAAAAGGGGGAAGAGTGAAATGAGACAAAGTGTCAATGGCTGAGAGTTTCCAGAGTTGAGAGGTTATCTTGGAGGTTATTCTTACGCATTGAGTAGTTATCACCTTGTTATTCAAGATGTAAGGGAGAGGCTGGAGGGAACTGCCTGAAAATGGAGCTGTATTCCAGTAGCCACGTTTCTTGAAGATGATTGTGTAATGATATAGCTTTCACAATGTGACTGTGTGATTGTGAAAACCTTGTGTCTGATGCTCCTTTTATCTACCTTGTCAATAGATGAGTAGAATATATGGAATAAAAATAAATAATAGGGGGAACAAATGTTAAAATAAATTTAGTTTGAAATGCTAGTGATCAGTGAAAGGGAGGGGTAAGGGGTATGGTAGGTATAATTTTTTTTTCTGTTTTCGTTTTATTTCTTTTTCTATTGTCTTTTTATTTCTTTTTCTGAATGGATGCAAATGTTCTAAGAAATGATGAATACGCAACTAAGTGATGATATTGTGAATTACTGATCATCTATGTTAATTTTTATTTCATTTGTTGATTTTTTTATTAATAAATAAATTTAAAAAAAAAAAGGAAACCTAATACCAAAAAAAAAAAAAAAAGTATCTTTCCCTTGATGCCTTAGTTTGGACACATTCATGACCTTAGAACTGTAAAACTGCAACTTAATAAATTCCCTGTTTAAAAGCCATTCTGTTTCTGGTATATTGCATTCTAGCAGCTTTAACAATCTAAAATAAATAGCATCTAAGAAAATAAAACAAAGTAAACCAAGAAGGTGAAAGACGTGTACACCGAAAACTACAAAACGTTGCTAAAAGAAATTAAAGACCAAAATAAATGGCAAAACAGCCCATGATAATGGGGTGGAAAAAAACAGTATTTTTAAGATAGCAATACTACCTAGAGTAACTTACAAATTCAATGCAATCCTATCAAAACTCTAGCAGCCATTTCTGCAGAAATGGAAAGGCTGGTATTCAAATTAATATGGAATAGCAAGGGACCCCAAAGAGCCCAAACTATCTTATAAACAAGAACAAAGCTGGAGGGCTTAAAATTTCCTGATATCAAAATTTACTCTAAACAATAATAATTAAACCTGTGTGGAAGATGGCCGAATAGGGCAACGTGAGATTAACCCTGCTCCATGGAAAAGCTAGAGAAGGAACAGGAGGGCAATTGAGGTGGCGACTCAGGAATGTGGCTGACTGGGGAGAGCCTTGTGCACCCCATGGGGCAGTCTGGGTTGAAGAGGCCAAGGAACAGAGAAACAGGAAGCCAGAGCCTGGCGCGGAGGTGTGGAGCACATGGGAGTGCAAAGACGGGAGCCCAGGACTAGGAAGTAAGCCAGGCTGCCTTCCTTGTGGGCACTACCCTTACAAGCACAGCCCCATGACAGGCAACTCACCCCACACTCTACACACCCGTACCCCGTCACCAGCTCCCATTCGCCATGACCCAGGCATTCTCACCCACCAGCCCCCAGTACATGTACCTGCCCCACACCCCCATTCCAAGTGCAGTCCATCCCACCTCTCCTGCACCCTTCTTGAGCACTACCTCCCCTTCCCTGTTCCCTGCAGGCTACTGCCAGCACACAAAGGCTGCGGGCACTAACCTCCACATCTAGGCTGCCCCCGCCCCCCATCCATAGTGTTGCACAGCCTCACTCTGCATCCCGAGCTCTGAGCATCCGTTTACAGCACTCCCAGGCCCACGCATGCACACAGACCCCCAGTCAGGTCATTCAGCTCTGGGAACAGCATGTTATAGCAGTCCTAGAACCTCACATGCATACAGGCCTCAACCTCACTTCCCAGCTCTGAGAAAGTGCCAACCTGCGCAGCCAGGTCACATCTGCCCCAATCCACAAAGGCCTAACGCCAACCTGCTGCCATAGCACTAGGCATGTGTACAAAGGGCCCTGTGCCTTAGACCAGCGCACACCAGGGTTACGCCCACCAGACCAGTGCACCCGCACAGCTACGTCCTCCATGGCCGCTGGGCACCCATGTTCACAAGCATCAGTGTAATATCTCCAACCAGCGCCTATATCTGCCCTGAAACAAACCACCACACTGAGTGTCCCACCCCGTGCCCTGCTCCCTGCTGTACAACCATTCCGCAAACACAAGGCCTTAGATTACTGAAAGGAATCGACTCCCAAAGTAAATCATTCAGGATATTTATATGCCACGAAGACAGCAGAAAATCATTAAGCATACCACAATGCAGACAGATACAGCCCTGCCCTAAGACCAAATTAAAATACTAGAGGAGACAGGTGTTAGAACAACTAATCAAAGATTTTCCTACAACTCTACTTAATTAAGTAAGTGGGATAGCAAATGACATAAAGGAGATCAAGAAGACAGTAGAAGAGCATTAAGAGGAATCTGAAAGAATAAATAGAAAAACAGTAGATATATCAGAGATTAAAGACCCTGTTGACCAAATAAACATACCAGAGGCACACAACACCGAATAAGAAAGAAAGAGTAAGTGATACAGAGGGCAGGATAACTGACTTCGAAGACTCAAAACAACAAATGGCAAAAAAGATGGAAAAAATTGAATTGGAACTCAGGTAAATGACAGACAAAACAAAGCGCACAAATATAAGAATTACTGGTGTCCCAGAAGGAGAAGAGAGGAGTAAAGGGCTAGGGAGAGTAGTTGAGGATATAATGGGGGAAAACTTTCCAACCCTAATAAAGGGCATAAATATACAAGTCAAAGAAGCCCAACGAACTCCAAACAGAATAAATCCAAATAGGCCTTACCCAAGGCACGTATTAATTAGTCTGTCAAATGTTGAAGAGAAGCAGAAAATTCTGAAAGCAGCAAAAGAAAAACAATCTACTACATACAAAGGAAACCAAATAAGACTGAGTTCAGACTGCTCAACTAGCACCCTAGAGGCGAGAAGGCAGTGGTATGATATATTCAAGATCCTGAAAGAGAAAAATTTCCAGCCAAGAATTCTTTACCCAGCCAAATTTTCCTTCAAATTTGAGGGAGAGATTAAAGTTTTCACAGACAAAGAAGTCCTGAAAGAATCTGTCTACAAGAGACCAGCCCTAAAAGAAATACTAAAAGGATTTTTGCTGGCTGAAAAAAAGATAGGAGAGGGAGGTCTGGAGGAGGGTACAGAACTGAAGAGTACCACTAAGGGTAATTTAAAGAATACAAAGAGAAAGAGGGAAAAGAATATACAGATCTGACAAATAAAAAAGATAAGACAGTGGAATCAAGGTAAGGGGTATGGTATGTATGAATATGGTAAGGTATATATGAATTTTTTATGTTGTCTTTTTATTTCTTTTTCTGAATTGATGCAAATGTTCTAAAAATGATCATGATGATGAATATGCAACTATGTGATAATATTTGAATTACTGATTATAAACATAGAATGGAATGATCATATGTTAAGAATGTTTGTGTTTCTGTGTTGTCATTTTTTTAATTTAAAAATTAATAAAAAAAAAGATACAGATTGGCAGAATGGATTAAGAAACTAATCCAGCTATATGTTGCTTACAAGAGACTCATCATCTTAGACACAAGGATACAATAGATTGAAAGCAAAAGGATGGGAAAAGATTTTCCATACATGTTGTAACCAACAGAAAGCAGGAGTACCTATACTAACATCAGACAAAATAGACTTTAAATGTCAAGACATCATAAGAAACAAAGAAGGACACTATATATCAATTAAAGGGTCAATTCACCAAGAAGCTATAACAATCATAAATATTTATGCTCTCAATCAAGGACCTCCAAAGTACATGAGACAGACATTGGCAAAACTGAAGGGAGTGACAGATGTTTCAACAATAGTAGTAGGAGACTTCAACACACCAAGCTCCTCTATAGAAAGAACAACCAGACAGAAGATCAACAAGAGAACAGGAAAGTTAAATGACTTGATAAATGAATTAGAAGAAACAGACATATATAAGTCATTGCACCCCAAAGCACAATGATATACATTCTTCTCTACTGCTCATGGAACATTCTCCAGGATAGATCATATGCTGGGGTACAAAACAGGTCTTTATAAATTTAAAAATACTGAAATTATTCAAAGCACCTTCTCTGATTGCAGTGGAATGGAGCTGAATCTCAATAACTACCAAAGAACGAGAACATTCACAAATATATTGAGATTAAATAACAGGTTCTAAAACAACCAGTAGGTCAAAGAAGAAATTGCTAGAGAAATCAGGAGCTATCTGGAGGTGAATGAAAATAAGAATACAACTTATCAGATACAGCAAAGGCTGTGCTGAGAGGGAAATTTATTGCCCTAAAGGCCTATATTAAAAAATAAGAAAGAACAAAAATCAAGGACTTAACAGCATACCTGGAGAAACTTCAGAAAGAACAGCAAAGTAACCCCAAAGCAAATAGAAGAAGAGAAATTACAAAGATTAAAGCAGAAATAAATGAATGGGAGAATAAAAGAACAATAGAAAGAATCAATAAAACCAAAAGTTGGTTCTTTGAGAAAAATCAGTAAAATTGATTGGCCACTAGCAAGACTGACAAAGGAAAAAAGAGAGAGGATGCAAATAAACAAATTCAGAAATGAGAAGGGGTGCGTTACCGCAGACCCTGAAGAAATAAAAGAAATCATAAGAGGATACTATGAACAACTATACACAAACAAACTAGGCAACTTAGATGAAATGGACAAATTCCTGGAGACACACAAACAAGCTACACTGACTCAGGAAGAAATAGAAAATCTCAACAAACCAATCACAAGTAAAGAGATTCAATCAGCCATCAAAAATCTCCCCACAAAGAAAAGCCCAGGGCCAGATGGCTTCAAAGGGGAATTTTATCAAACATTCCAAAAAGAACTAATAACAATCCTGCTCAAACTTTTCCAAAAAACTGAGGAAAAAGGAACCTCTACCTAACTCGTTTTATGAAGCTATTTGTTTTTTGTTTTTTTTTGCATGGGCAGGTACCGGATATTGAACCCAGGCTCCAGCATGGCAAGTGAGAACTCTACCTGCTGAACCACCATGGCCCGCCCAGGCTAATGTCATTTTAATACCAAAACTGGGTAAAGATGCTATAAGAAAGGAAAACTACAGGCCAATTTCCCTAATGAACATAGATGCAAAACTTCTCAATAAAATAATAGCAATTCAAATCCAACAACACATTCAAAGAATTATACACTATGACCAAATGGGATTTATACCAGAAATGCAAAGATGGTTCAACACAAGAAAATCAATTAATTTAATACAGAACAATAACAAATTGGAAGGGAAAAAAAAAATCACACGATCATCTCAATTGATGCTGATAGAGCATTTGACAAAACTTAGCATCCTTTTCAGGTAAAAACACTTCAAAAGATAGTAATCAAAGGTAACTACCTCAATATGATAAAGAGAATATGTGACAAACTGATAGCCAGCATCTTACTCAATGGAGAGAGACTGAAAGTTTTCCCCCTAAGATCAGGTACAAGACAAGGATGCCTACGGCCACCACTATTATTGAACATTGTGCTAGAAGTTCTAGCTAGAGCAATCAGGCAGGACAAAGAAATAAAAGGCATCCAAACTGGAAAGGAAGAAGTAAAACTCTCATTATTTGCAGATGATATGACACTAGGCTGATCTGAGAAATCTACAGCAAATTTCCTTGAGCTAATAAACAAATTCAGGAAGGTGGTGGGATATAAAACTAATGTGCAAAAATCAGTAACATTTCTATACACAAGCAATGACCTAGCTGAGGAGCCAGTTAAGGTAAAAATTCCATTCAAAATAGCAACTAAAAGAATCAAGTACTCAGAAATGAACTTAACTAGGGACATAAACGACTTGTGCACCGAAAACTACATAACATTGCTAAAATAAATCAAAGGAGATCTAAATAGGTGGAAAGACATTCCCTGTCCATGGACAGGAAGGCTAAATACAGTTAAGATGTCAATTCTCCCCAAATTGATCTACAGATTCAACATAGTACCAATCAAACGTCCAAAAATCTACTTTGAATATTTGGAAAAGCTAACTACCAAATTCATCTGGAAGGGAAAGAGACTCTGAATAGCTCAAAGCATCCTAAAAAAGAAGATTGAAGTGGGAGGATTAACACTCCCTGACTTTAAAACCTATTATAAAGCCACAGTGGTCAAAACAGCATGGTACTGGCACAAAGACAGAAGCACTGACCAATGGAATCAAACCGAGAGCGCAGAAATAGACCCCAAATCTATGGTCAACTGATTTTTGACAAGGCCCCCAAATCCTCTGAACCTCCATCTATTTGTAAAAGACAAAATAGTCTTTTCAATAATTGGGCATGGAAGAACTGGATATCAATCAAGAGAATGAAAGAGGACCCCTACCCTATACTCTACCCAAAAATTAACTCAAAGTGGATCAAACACCTAAATAAAAGAACTAGCACCATAAAGCTTCTACAAGAATGTAGGGAAACATCCTCAAGACTTAGTTAATAGGAGGTAGCTTCCTAAAGTTTACACCCAAAGCACAAGCAACAAAAGAAAAAATAGATAAGTCGGAATGCCTCAAAATCAAGTGTGCTTTTCTTGGTCCTTTTCTCCTTTGAATGCTGATAAAACCTGGCTTTATCTTATCAATGTTTGGTTAAAGTCTGGGGCAGAGGAGGCAGAGGCCTAAGGGGATGGGGGAGCTGGTATGACAGGAGAAGGGCCTCAGCTTCCAGCCCCAAACTGAAGCTGGCAGCACTACCCTCACCCTAGCCAGGCTGCTTGATGGCCAGGGGGCTTGGAGATGTTTCCCTTCAGCTGGGGAGCAGTCAGTCCCCTGAATTTAGGTTTTGGCATCATCAAAGCTCCCATATTGGAGGCAGGGTTGTAGAGACCTGGGCATGCCATACCCCCACGGGACTGTGACCTCTGCTCCCTTCCCGACCAAGGCGTGAGAACTTGGGCTGCCCCCACACGTTGGATGGAGATCAATACTGCCTTCCAGCTGCAGTGAAAAGCATAATCTGTGATGTATTTGTATTTGTTATTTTAAGGAGAAATTGTTCTATGACTGCATGTTCCTTCCTCCATGTGTGAGTGTGTGTATTGGCCGCCTGTGAGCAGCCGCATTTTCCCAGGGTCTGGTGGGAGCAGTACAGCTGACGCGCCTGACAGCACTGTATAGGTGTTGTTGCCACGAGTCTAACAGTCATGCCAAATAAACAGTATGAGAAGTATGCTTTTTAAAGATTAATTTAAGTTTAGATATTTTTGAAATATAAAACTTTGTTGTATTTTTTAAAGCTAACATTTTTGTAGCCATTCTGTGGTTAAAATGATTGTGCTGATTAAAAATGGTCATCTATGTTCTGCACTTCAACTTTATGAAAAAATAAAGTTTCTTTGGGAAGGTGAAAAAAAAAATCAAATGTGCTTCTGTACCTCAAAAGACTTTGTCAAAAAAGGTGAAGAGGCAGCCAACTCAATGGAAGAAAATATTTGGAAATCATATATCAGACAAAGGTTTGAATTCCTGTATATACAAAGAAATCATACAACTAAACAACAAAAGAACAAACAATCCAATTATAAAATGGGCTAAAGATATGAACAGGCATTTTTCTGAAAAGCAAATACAGATGGCTCAAAAGCACATGAAGAGATGCTCATTTTCACTGGCTATAAGGGAAATGCAGATAAAGACTACAATGAGATACCACCTCACACCTACAAGAATGGCTGCTATTAAACAAACAGGAAATATAAATGTTGGAAAGGATGTGGGGAAACTGGGACCCTTATGCACTGGTGGTGGGAATGTATAATGGTGCAGCCACTATGGAAGACTGTTTGGAGGTTCCTTAGGAAACTAAATATGAGTTGCCCTATGACCCAGTAATAGCACTACTTGTTATACACCCAGAAGAGTTGAAAGCAACGACACAAACAGACATTTGCATGCTGATGTTCACAGCAGCATTATTCACAATCGCAAAAGATGGAAACAAACCAAATGCCCATCAACAGACAAATGGATCAACAAATACACGATGGAATATTATGCAGCAGTAAGACAAAATAACATCCTGAAGCACATGGCAAGATGGATGAGCCTTGAGGACATAATGTTGAGTGAAGTTAGTCAGACACAAAAGGACAGATACTGTATGAGTCCACTTTTATGACCAGCATAAAGGTATAATCAGGGCCGTATAATATAGAAGATAGGGGACTTAGACATACATAGAAGCTAGAGATGGGTGAACTGTTAGTGAAGATGAACTCCAACGTAAGGGAATAGATAGGAGTGAAGGTGGTTCTCTAGTGGATCTGTAAGTAATATCACCACATGGAAGATGAACAAGATTGAAAGATGTATAGACCTACGTTTCCCACTAGGAATATGAATTAGTTCTCACAAGAATTAATTACTTCAAAGATATGATTCTGGTATAAACAGTGTTTAAGTCCAGGGTACGGGGGGTGGGGGGGGAACTGCTATTGCGTGCTATGAGCTATGTTCAAAAGGAAACCATCAGCACTACCACAGCAACAGCAGAGGTAAATAATGGGGTGAGGGGCAAAAGTTAAGAGAAGGTTTAGATTTCCTATTTGGTGAGGGTGTGTTTATTGGTTTTCTTTCTCTTAGGAACAACGAAATTATCTAAAATTGAGAATGTTGATGGACTGTGGACTTTGAGCCCTCTAGGGCCCTCTACATGATGCCGGATGAATGTAGGTGGCTGAAGGATCACTAACAGAGAAGCAGACTGGCAAATGATGGCCTATAGTTACAAATGAAGGTTATGCTGCTACAAAAAGAAACAAAGTTGGGAGGCATGCAACAATGTGAATGAACATGTGGGACATTTGGTGAGACAAAATAAGCCAGAAACAAAAGAACAAGAATGGTATGGTCACCTTTAGAAAATGCTTATAAGAAAACAGAGGCCTTGATTGTAAGCTTTCAGAGCAGACACATTAAGTCTGGAATGATGGTTATTATTTCTGGATGTTGAGAGGCTGTTTTACATATATAACCCGATATTTAGAGATAAGAACAAAGCCGAACAGGTTGGGGTTAAAGTAATTCAGAACATGGGGGTAAGGAAGACAGTGTCTATATTTTAGAACCACACATACTCTCTGAGACGAAAGAAAGGTTTACTGGATCTTGAACTGAAATTTTCTGTATTTCATAATTTAATTCATCCTATCTGTGTAGCTTATTTGAACAACTGAAACACACGGAGCACAGAATAAGAAAGAGGTCCTTTTAGATTATTGTAATGCCTGGAAACATCCTAGAGTATATTAAGCAGATAATCAAAAAGTACGGGTAAAGTCCCCTGAGGGATGGGAGAAAAATATGGAACTATTAAACCTTACCATCAGGGAATCCCCTGATACTGTGTCAAACTTTAGGGACACCCAAGTCAATAGGCCATGCCCTTGATTAGGAGGCTTACTCTGGTGAAGCTTATGCAGGTGACAGAGAAGCTTAGCCTACCTATAGGCATGCCTAAGAGTTACTTCTGGAGGACCTCTTTTGTTGCTCAGATGTGGCCTCAGACTCTCTAAACCCAACTCTGCAAGTGAAATCATTGCCCTCCCCACTACGTGGGACATGACATCCAGGGGTGAAAGTCTCCGTGGGGATGTGGAGAAGACTCCCACAGATGAATCCAGACCTGGCACCGTGGGATCAACAATTCCATCCTGACCAAAACGGGGAAAAGAAGTGTAACTAATAAAGTATCAGTGGCAGAGAGAGTTCAAATAGAGTCGAATGGCTACTCTGGAGGTTGCTCTTACACAAGCATCAGTTAGACCTTGCTACCTATCATAACCTGCCAACCTCCAACCAGCCAATCCTAAAGGACACCTAAGGCAATATAAAAGATTCCACAAGAGTTCTAGGCATTAGAGTAACTTTCCAGAAACTTCCAAACTCCAGATGGGTCCCTGGTCCAGGTAAATACTGAAACCTAGCCCAACCTCTCCAGAACATCAGATAGTTCCATCTCCCTACCCCATATTAGTTACAGACCCTTCCAATATGAAAAATTTAGAATTGCCATAGCCCAAACACCCGTAAAGAGAGGGATGGAAAGATCAAGGTGATGGTGGAGTTATACAGAGAAGATAAGATTTAACAAATGAATATGAATGCTGAATCATTAAACTGGTATCTCTTTTAGTCTCCAGTATTTCAGAGCAGCTAGAAGTAAAAACTTGTAAAATTATAACCTATGACAAACTCTGAAATATGTTCTACAACTAATTGTGGTGCTGTGCTTTGAAATTTATAGCTTTTTTGTATATATGTTATTTTTCACATAAAAAGAAGAAAAAAAAGTCGATTGTGATACAGATCTAGCCGTCTATATTCTGGAGCATCTAGAAGGAAAACTAGGAGAAGATCATATGGTAGCCCATGACAAACTCTGGGATCTGTCCTGTAACCACTTGTTGAAGAGTACTTTGAAAACTATTGCCTTTTTATTTCTTTGCTTAGTATATGTGTTATACAATAAAAAAAGTGAAAAAAGAAAACAAAACTGTGATACTGGCATAAGGATAGATATATAGACTAATGGAATAGAATTTAGAGTTCAGAAATAAACTCACATTTTTACGGCTACTTGATTTCTGAAATGGTGCCAATTCCACTCAGTGGAGAAAGGATATTCCCCTCAACAAATGGTGCTGAGACAGTTGTAAATCCGTATGCAAAAAAATGAATTTGGACCCCTACCTCCCACCATATGTCAAAATTAATTCAAAATGGATCAATGACTTAAATATAAGAGCTAATACTACAAAACTTTTTTAAGAAAACACAGGGAAATATCTCCCGGACCTTGTATTTGTTAATGGATTAACTAGTGATTTACACCAAAAGCATGGGCCACAAAAGAAAAATAGATAAATCGGACTTCATCAAAAAAAAAAAAAAAACACGTTTGTGAATCAAAGGACATTATGAAGAAAGGGACAAGGCATCTACAGAATGGGATAAAATATTTGAGACTACATATCTGATAAAGGTTTAATATCCAGAATCTAGGAAGAACTCCTGCAACTCAACAACAAAAGGACAAACAACCCAATTGAAAAATGAGCAAGAGTAAGGGGTATGTTATGTATGAGTTTCTTTTTCTTTTTATTTCTTTTTCTGGAGTGATGCAAACGTTCTAAGAAATGATCATGGTGATGAATACACAACTATGTGATGATATTGTGAGCCACTGATTGTGCACCGAGTATGGAATGTTCATTTGTTGGGAATGTTTGAGTTTGTATTTTGTTTTGTTTCAGCAATAAAAAAATTTTTTTAAATGAGCAAGACTTGAATACACATTTCTCCAAAGAAGATTTACAAATGCTGACGACATGAAATGATGCTCAAAGTCATTAGCCATTACAGAAACGCAAATCAAAACTGCAATGATGTCATGTTTCTTGATGATGATTGAATAATGATATAGCTTTCATAATGTGACTTTTTGTGAAACCCTTGTGTCTGATGCTCCTTTTATCTACCTTGTCAACAGACGAGTAGAACATATGGAATGAAAATAAATAATGGGGGGAATAAATGTTAAGGTAAATTTAGTTTAAATGCTAGTTATCAATGAAAGCGAGGGGTAAGGGGTATGGTACATATAATCTTTTTGTTTCTTTCTGTTTTCGTTTTCTTTCTTTTTCTGTTGTCTATTTATTTCTTTTTCTGAATTGATGCAAATGTTCTAAGAAATGATGAATATGCAACTAAGTGATGATATTGTGAATTACTGATTATATATGTAGAACGGAATGGTCATATGTTAACGTTTTAGTTCATTTGTTAAATTTTTTTAATTAATAAATAAATTTTAAAAAACTGCAATGATGTAACACGTCACACCAACTAGGTTGGCTATTATTTAAAAAACAAAAACAGAAAATAACAAGTGCTGGCAAGGAAGAAATAAGAACCCTCAGACACTGTTAGTGGGAATGTTAAATGGTGCAGCTGCTGTGGAAAATAGTTTGGTAGTTCCTCAGGAAGTTAAACATAGAATTAACATATGATCCAGCAATCATTCCACTTCTAGGTTTATACTGAAAAAACCTGAAAGCTGGGACTCAATCAGATATTTATACACCAATGTTCATAGCAGCGTTAGTCACAATAGCCAAAAGGTGGAAAACAACCCATGTCCATCAAGGGGGAATGGGATAAAAAATATGGTATATTCATACAATGAAATATTATTCAACCACAAAAAGGAACCATTCAGAATGAGATTCTGATACATGCTATGACATGGATAAGCCTCAAAGACATCCTTTGAGTGAAATAGGCCAGACACATAAAAACAGACACTGTATGATTCTAGATATATGAAATAGTTATATGAAATAACTGGAACATGCAAATTCAGAGACAGAATGTAGAATAGTGGTTACCGAGGTTGGGGGAGGGAGGGGAAATGAGGAATCAATATTTAATGGGCACAGAGTTTGCTTAGAGTGAAGGAAAAGTTTTGGTAATGGATGGTGGTGATGGTAAGCACAGTACCAAAAATAGAATTAAAGCCACTGAGTTGTATGTGTGAAGGTGGTTAAAACCTGGAAATATTATGATGCACATGTTACTTCCCTACCCTCCCCCCCGCAAAAAAAAAGAAAGAAAAGAAAGAGGCATGCGTAAGAGCTTCAGGAACAAAGACAAGGGAATCAAGAACCCACTGTACTGGGAGAGATCAGGGAAAGCTACAGAGGGGTAGGAGGCATTTAAAATAGGCCTGAACGAGGAACTGCAGAAGCAAAGAGAGAAAGTGCACATCTGGGTTGGCAAGGGTGGAGGGTGCGTGGGAAGGTACAGCGGAGGACGGAGGTAAAGATATTGTATGCCACAGCGAGGAGTGCCGACTTCATTCCATAAGCAAAAATGAGACGAATGTTTATGCAAAGGAGTCAGAGGGTCTTATTTCTGTCTTACCACTCTTATAGCTACATGTACAATGAGAAAGGGGAGAAAATAAATGCAGGGAGCTCAAGAGGTACTTATAACCTCTGGGGAAAAGATGATTAACCACAGGCGGTGGCGATGGAACTTAGGAAGAGATGGTTTTGCAAGCGAAACTTCAGAGGGCCATCGTACAAGGTTAGATAATAATGGTGAGAAGCATGAGGAATGGACAAACTATTACTAAGTAAGGTTTCCACCTGAATGGGAAATGGTGGGGAGAGTTGATAAGTTGTACTGCGCCCTACTGAGTTTGAGGTGCCTGCAGGACATTCCTGGGGAATAACAATACAAGCTGCTTTATCTTTTTTTTTTTTTTTTTTTTTTAACTATTTTTTACAGGCTTTTTTCCCCCTTAGACTCCCCACATTAGTTTCTAGGCTCAACTCACACAGAAACTAGATACTGACCTGGGTTAGACCGGTCACAGGATCACTAAGGAGCAACATCAGCAAAGCAGATCAGAAGTGAGTCTCAGTTCAACCTGACAGATGGCAGCAAGACAGACAGAAGCACCAGGTGCCATGGGAAAAACAACCAAGCACGAGGCACCCGCGGGGCATGGATAGCCAGCTCACATAAATAGTGGATGAATGAGCTGTGAGTGCCAAAACCATGCCATAGAGGGAAAACCACAGGGATCTGATCATACAGAAGTCCCTATTCAGAGAATCACTCATTCTGGAGAATATGAAAGGGAATCAAACAAATCTTCCCTTTAGACCAAGAGCTATTCTCTCCCAGAGACAAACTGCTCGTCCTACTCAAGAGCTTTTGCAAAAAGGAATCTGGGTACCTTCTTTACAGGTACACTTCCTTTTCTCACCGTAATCCTCGGCTCTCATGTACTTGTCCCTCATCTCCTGCTGCTGATGGACGAAGGCTTTCCAGGTCTGGAAGATTAGGTTGTACAAGTAATACCTGAGAAGCGAGAAAAGCAAATGGCATTGGTTTAAAATAAAAACTACAAAACTCCCAGTCCAACACATTCAGTCAAGCTGTACTCAGGAGAAATTAACATGGAAACATCTGACTCAGAAAAAGCCTTATCTGCACTTTAAGATTTCATTTCCTAAAATCATGGTAAAACCTATTTATTTTCCTTGAGAGACCGCCATTCTCCACACATGCAGTGTCACCAAGGAAAAAAGGGCTTGGCTTCTCCGAGAAGGTCTTCGCTGTCAGCATCCACCCAGCCGTGACATTTAGAATGACAGTCATGTTTTAATCATCTTTAATCATCCACACCACATAAAAATTACTTCTCCTTTGCACTTGAACACGGTCAAAGACACTTTCTAAAACTTTCTTTTCCTTTCCCTTCTTGAAACATACACCAAACATATTCAGACCTTCAGTTCCTCTGTATTTTCACTGCCCTACTTCCCAAGACTTGATTTCATATTCTATCACCTTATTAGATCTCTTATGTTTCATCTGAAATATCCATCAACTAGAAATTTGCCCCAAAGTCATCCTAAATAGAAGTGACTGTGAGTGAATGTCATTTGTGAGACACAATGTTTAAGATACTATGTTGTCCTAAGAACGTATATTTGATATAATTCCCATTTTTTATTTTATTTCTCCACTGACCCCCAAGAATGTGAATGTCAAGGTTTAAGGTGTTGTTTTAATTTTTACCTTCCTAAAGCCCTAGGTTAGACATATACTTTCTTCCATGATCAATATAATTTAAAACAACTTATTATTTTAAAAAACAGGATAAGTACGGTCCAAGTTTCCTTCAAAAGATGACTAAACAAAATGTGATATGTATATAGAATGTAATATTCTTCAGCTATAAAAAATAATAAAGTTTCTTTTGTTGTTGTTTGTTTGTTTTGGGGGCGGTACATGGTCCAGGGATTGAACCCAGGTCTCCTGCATGGAAGGAGAAGAATGAAGTTTTGATATATGCTGCAACATGAATGAACCTTAAAAACATTAAGTCAATCAAGCCGGATACAAAAGGACAAATACTGCATAAGTCCATTTAAATGAAATACTGAGAATAAGCAAATTCATAGAGCATCAAAGTAGATTAGAGGTTACCAGCGGCCTGGGGGAGGGGGGAACGTGAGTTACTGCTTAATGGGTACAGAGCTTTTGTTTTGGTAATGGACGATGTTACATGACATTACAAATGTAATTAATGCACTGAATTACATGCTTAAAAATTGTTAAACTGGCAAATTTTATGGTGTGCGTATGTGTGCTCAATACCACAATAATACTTTTAAAAAGAGCTGAGTGTTGGCAGGCTGAGGGAAGTGGACAGCGAGGCCAACATAAGGCAACTAAGGCAAAGCCTGCGAACGGCAGAACTAGCATGAACAGGCAAGAACTCCCACTTCTGAAAGCTGCTGGCCTTGCCTTGTCTTTCATTTCTTGGATTCCCATGAGAGCTTCAACCCTTCCTTCAATGAAAAATTAGCCTGGCAAAGAGAGTACCACTCTCTAAAACCAGCAAGGCCTTATGAGCCTTGTGCAACCCATACGTCATGTGATCCTTCTACCAGCTTGTACTAAGTGTGTTAACCTACCCTTATCTCTTTCTCTTTCTTCTCACTGTATGTTTCAAATTGATTTAATAAACCATGTGATCTGAGAATCTTAAAGATATAACAAAAACCAGCATAGGCTCAGAAACAGACATTATATAGAAGTGAGAGTCAGTAGGAAGACCCCATTCAAATCATTAACATCACCAACACATAATGGTTACGTGAATCGGAGAAAGTATGTGTGTGCGCGTGTGCAGGCGTGCCTTGTGGGTGTGTGTTCAGGCACATGCGTGCATGCCCGAGTGGATCCTTGGGTTTAATTTGGGACGTTGATTTTGCTTACTCTAAAAAGGATTTGAAGCACAACAGAAAATGATTCAAAACTCTGCTCCTTCTGAGAAGAAACCTGCTAACAAGGAATTACTTGATAATATGTATTAGCGAACTTGAAATAACGTTACATGAAACCTGACCTGTAGTGACAGTCGGCACGAACACAGAGTTTCCACTCCCGATGGGAAACCCACCACTCTTCTTTCCATTCTCCTAAGACTCTCTGGAGTAGTCTCTGTTCATAGTAAGATCTAACACCATGAAGAAAAAAAAATCAGAGATGTTAGAGCAGACTTTATTTCCGAGTCTTGGGAATAAAAACAATCATGGTTTCACTATGCAGCTGCCTTCTCATAGAAATGTGTGGCTTATTATTTGATAACACCAAAATAAATGAAAAATACATATATTTAACTTCCTGTGATCAAGGCCTTAGAGTTACTTAAACTAGAAATGAGGATGAGAAAAATTTAAAATACAGATCTTACCAATTAAAGACGTTAATGTAAAATAAAAACCTGACTTTTTCAAATACCATAAGTGAACTGAGAATTCTTATTTTCACTTTTGTCCATCACCAGACTCAAAAAATGTTTTTATTTAGTAAAAAATAGTAGTTACACTTCTAATTTACATATGAGATTAAAAGTTATAAAATAAGCAAATGTCTAACAGTATTCCTAGAATGTAACAGAAAAATAGCACGTTAGTTTAACTGAAATCTGGGAGTTGTAACAATAGCAAAAGATAGTTAAGAGAAAATAAAGGAGGATAAAAGTCATAAGAAAAAGTAGAACAGTGTTGCTGTTAACAGGTATTGCCAAGGACGAGAATGCTGGCTCAGCCAACCACTTTGAATTTCTTTTCATGGTCCCACAGGCTAGTAAAACATTTTTCCTCCTCACCTCAGCTACTCACAGTTTTAAAAATTGGCTAACAAAGATTACACAGAAATTCCCCTCACTACTGTTCATAATAACAGCAAAAGGGAGAAAGAAACATCACAAATTCCACTGATGGAGAAACTGTTTAATCATTTCAATCAACACCACACAGCTGGTTTTTTTATGAATGAGGTAGAGTTGAAGGCACTGAAATGGAGAGGTAACCAGAAAAACTGTTAGGTGAAAAAGAAAAGTTATTGCAGGATATGTATAATATGATACCATTTTTTAAATTAATATTTTATATATTTTAATACCCATACACTGGAATTAATATAATAAATATACACACATACATATATACTTGTACATATACATATAAATATATATACCATGTTTGGACATATATTTTTAAATATTATATATAGTAAAGGCTTAGAAAGATATTCAGAACACCAAACTTTTAGTAGCAGTTCCCTTTCGGGGAGAGATTATAGGAAACTGGCATTTCCTGCATTAAATATTTTTGTAATGTTTTAATTTTTTACTAGCTATTTCATAGTTTACAAACAATTAATAGGAAAGAAACCATTTCCATCTGCACATGATAGAACAGCCATATCCATCTACCTGCGTCCCTTCCGAAAAGCCCACTTAAATAACTGCAAATACAAGCCCACAAAGACAAAGAAAATTAGAGAGACAATAAAAGTAGTCAAAATTTCAACAAATTTTTAGACAGTGGAAAGCAGGAAGGCAAGTGGCTACTGACTCAACAGATGAGAAGGAGCAGAGATCGAAGTGTTCTGTGGTGGGGAAGCCAAAAAGCAACTAACGGGTGACACGGACCCCCGAAAGGCACAGGAATGAGAGGCTCCAGGAAGGAGGAGCCCTGGGTGGAGATAAAAACAAAGGGTTGTTTTCTAAGCCTGAGCAAAAAGAAATTAGGCCCCAAGACTGTATTATTCACCCAAGCAGAGATTTCTCTCTGGAGAAGGTGGACCACAGGGGCAGTGGACTCGAGAATAAGCAGGCAAGTTAAGGGAGAGGGTCCTAAACTGAGAGTCTATTTACTCAAAGAATGAGACCCATGTTCCCTTACTTTGGCTTGCAGCCAAGCTATAGCCACTGCTCTCCTTGCTTCAACCCCATCCCACCCCAGGAGTTTCAAGGATTCTTATTCTCTGGGGAAAAACCGATCAACCTAAGGGAAAAGACCTTCAGATCCTGACACCTGGAGGCATCCCAGTGAAACTGCCCGGTCTCTGCCCCCCAAAACCTACAGGGACACCCTCCAGTCCCCATGCAGATACAAATAAAACCTTTAAATGAGCTTTTGTGTGCCTAGTTCTTAAATATAAAAAAAAAACCAAAGAGATCTCTTGACATTTGAGGAAAGGCTCTAAAATGAGACAGTGACCAAAAGCACACAGAATAAAAGAGGCTCAGAAGAAATACAGAAAATGCAAGCAGAGAAAAATATCAAAAACAAACAAGCCACTACATTATCTTAAAATATATATGAGCTTCCAAAATGCTATACATATAAATAGAACAAAAAAGAACTCCTAGAAATCAAAAATATGACATAGAAGAGAAAAAAAAAGATCAAGACAGGTAAACAAAAAGCTGATTGTCCTTGCAGGCCACAGTAAGGACTATGGCTTTTATTTCTAGCAGGATAGGAAGCTGCAGGAGGTTTAAACAAAAGAGGGATGTGATATGCTTTACACAGGCCATCTGTTGAGAACAGACTGATGGGGGTAAAGCTGGAAGTAGGAGGCCATAGAGGTTGCTACTGGAATCATTCAGGGCCCCAGCTGGTAGCAGCTGGAGGTGCTGAGAAAGGTCGGATTCTAAATATATTTTGAAGGTTGAATCAACATGATCTGTTGGCATTTTAAATTGGAGTGTGAGAAAGAGGAAGCAAGGATACCTCCTGGGTTTCTGACTTGTGCACCTGAAAGAATGGGCATTACCATTACCTGAGAGGGGAAAGACTCAGCAGCAGGTCTGTGGGGAAGACCAAGATTTCAGTTTTGCATGTATTAAGTTTCATCTCTTAGATGCCCAAATAGAGCACTAAAGAATGGAAACATCTGGAGTTCAAGGGAGAGGTCTGGGCTGGTTGTATACACTGGGAATCATCACCAGATTTGATGAGATTGTCACAACTGGGAAGTAGACAGAAAAGCAGTGCGAGGACTGTGTTTTGGAGCTACTTAGACGAGGAGGAACTGAAAGTAAGAGGCAGCCAAAGAGGTAGAAGGAAAACCATTGAGAAGATGGTAGCCTCGAAGCTGTGAGAAGAAATGGCTCTTGAAGAAGGGAATGAATGATGGACTGTCTAACACTGCTTGGCAGGTCAAGTAAGAGGAAGTTTAGGAATTGAAATTGAATTCAACAAACCTGCTGACTTTAACAAAAGCAGTTTTGGTTGAGTGATGGAAGGCTTGTGGAATGGATTTAGGAAAGAAGAAATTTTGGAAACACTGAGTATGGCCAGGAGATTTGATGTAAAGGGGACAGAGAAATGTGCTAGCTGCAGGAGGAAGTGGGGTCAAGTGGGGTCATCTTTTTAGGATGGGAAAAATAAAGGCACTTATATGCTGATGGAAATGATCTAGTACAGAGGGAAAAATTGTTGACGCAGAAGAAAGAAAGAATTGAGTAGGTATGAGGGAAACAGAACAAAGTAAGTCCACCTATACAGCTAAGATACTGCTGGGAGGGTAGATGTAGAGGTGGGAGCTTGAGGAGATCTCTTCTGTTGCTTCTATTTTTCCCATGAAATAGGAAATAGTCATTAGTCTAAGAACGAGGAAGGAAGAAGTATGTATGCTATATAGTATATACAAGAATTAAATTACAGCCACTATACTCTAACTGGACATGACTGTTTCATCACATTCCAAATCAGCCAAAAAACTTGTTCAGATCTTTTCTTTAGAAAAACAGAAACTGCTTCATATTTAAGATTGCTTATCTCTGGACACTTACTTTTATTTTTCTCCTAGTAATTCGGCAGTCATTTGGGTTCAATTTATTAATAAAATGAATAAAATTAAAATATTCCTCATGTACATATGGTTTCTGGTAAGATATTATTTCCCTTTAATGTCCTTAAAAGTGAGAAATAAATAAATAGAGCATGGAAAAAGACCAAAAAAATGAATAAATAAGGACCAAAAAATACAGCCAACTTTCTCCAAAATTACAAACAAACAACCCCTGGATTCAAAAGACGCTACAACTTGAAAACAACCACCCCACTGCAAGTTTCTAAGTCAATGGAAACATAATAGAAGTCTAATTCTGGTAGCACTTAGAGAACAGATATTCTTGGTTGCTCATTTTAAGGTTTGAGAAGTTGAGGCCCAGAGAGCCCAGGGATGGAATGTTTCTCCAGATCAAGCAATCAGCTAGAGACAAGGCTGGAACCAAAACACAGGCCTCCTAACTTGCAGTCCAGTATTCTTTCCTCTGTACCCTGCTATCACTCAAAGAAATTAAAAAGAACACGAGGTAAATTTTTTAAAGCAGTGTGGAAGACAATTTTCACTGGCTAATCTAACTCCCAGTTCCAAGCTCCTGCTTCCTTATCGGTGCCCACTCCAGAGGATGGAAAAGTTTCTCTCCTTAACTGCCCATGTAGTTAAAGGTGGCCACTGGACATACCTCTGGCCAATAAGACAGAAGCAGAATGTAGCTGGGGGCTTCTAGGAACATTTTGCTTCTCTGATAATGGAAAGCACAAACTTGGTGAACCCCCCCCACACACACACACACTTTTCTGCATGAAGCCAGAACAGCCACCTTGCACCTGCGTAGCGGCATCTATGAGGACAAGGGGCCAACATACTAAAGATGGTGACCTAGGAAGATACACAAAGCCTGAGTCTTTGACGGCAGCACTAAACAGGTGAAGCAATACCAGCAATTGCCAACCTCTAGAGTGCTTGTGAAAAAAAGCAAATCCCTATGTGTTTAGGCCATTGTCAGACTTTCTTGAACTTAGAGACAAATGCATTACTAATTAATGGGGTCAGCACTCCCCAAGTACTCAGAATACAAGTATTACTTGAAAAGAGGTTCCTAGTCAAACATGGGTTGAGTAAAATCAAATAGTAAAATAATTTTGGAAAGACAGCGGTGACTGCAGTACAGTTTTTCAATCTCAGAATCCCCACAAAATTCATGAGCAATTACACAGCAAAACCAAAAACCGACATATAACTTACAACAAAACTTGGTGACAAGGTATCCTCACAGATCCAAACTGCAAGTAGGTGAGGACAAACCACCTACACTAATAAGACCTCCAAGGTATCAGCATTTGGGCAAGAGGAAGGAGCAATGGGTGTGGAATCTCAGGAACCTAAGAGCAGAACACCAGAATAGCCAATAAATGTTCACTGGAAGGTGCAGCAGCCCAGTTCAAGTCCAGCAGCTGAAACTGGGTGGGTTTTGCCCTCCCCCATGGCAGGGCTCGCATAAGAACTGAAGTTCTTATGTAACTGTGGCTGGGATGGGCTGTCAACACATTAGGAGCTTCTCTGTTAAAGATGTAAAACTGGGGAACTGGGGAACAGCAGAGCCCCTCACAAGGCACACAAAGAAAAGATTCTGGAAAATACACACAGGCTAGGTTTGCTTGCAAGCTAATCAAGAGACCTTGGGCCATGTTCAAGGTTAGGAATTGCATACTGGTAGGAAAATGAAACGGGAGTTTTAGAAAGTAGAGAACGGGGAGAGAAGAGAGAGAGAAGAGGGGGAGAGAACTCATAACATTCAAGTTTAAAGAAAAACAACTATTCTCAATGGCTGTCGCCTCAACCTCCAAAACATAGGCCATATCGAGGTTCTCTCCATCTCTACCGCCCGTGTTCGGACCCTGAAATCTCTTTCCTGAACAACTGCGCTCTCCTCCTTGACAGCTGCTCTGACAGCTGGGACTCCCTCTTGCAGGGAAAGCGAGGTGAACTGCATACAGCAGTGGTCTCACAACAATCTCACTCCCTTTGTCAATGTCAACTTTTTCCCCAAGTTCTGCCCTGGATCAAGTCAACATGTCATTCTCATCAGTGCCATGAAAGAGCTCATATATTTCTCCTCACAAATACCTTCTTTCCAGAGAAGGTCTTCAGTACCCTAGTTTACTTAAAAGTTATTCCTTCATACACTCAACTACTTAGTACTCAGGGACATTAGGTAATGTGCCTACGTGCTGGAGTAGGTGAAGGGGCAGGCAGGGATTGTGGCACGTGCCATAATAAAGACTATGTACAGCTTGATATAAAATAAAAATCTAAAATGAACTCTTCAGAAATGTGGTATTCTGAGCTAATACTACCTGGCTTTAGAGGGAAAGACGCTTCCAAAAGCCTTTTGAATCCACAAATACAAGAACTTTCTGGCCACGCATCTGGAAAAAAGGAAAAACAAAGGAGATATGCATCTTAAAACTCCAGCTTACATCATCAGTCTTCTGAAAAGGAGAAGAGCTCTGGGGGAGAGATGCTAGTACGCGTCAAAAGATGACATCGTAGTTGATCTCCCACCAAACAGAGCATAGGATGGGATTGATTTATAAAGTAAAATCAAGCAGGCTACAAAAATACATATATTCGTATAAAATATTCTGTCAATGAGAGACAGAGCTCAGAGTCTAGGAGACAGAAGTACACGATAATGCCTTTTCCTTCCTGCCTAAAATGTCTAGCAAATGTCCCCTTTCCCATCAAGGCTCAGAGTCAAGGCTTGCTCCTATGTGAAGTCTTCCCCAACCAGAGCAGGGAGCTTTGCGCTTTCAGCACTCTGTTCAAAGCCCTAGTTATGACATCATCTCCCACTTATCAGCTCACAGGGGTGTCTGTCTGTCTGTCTTTCCCTCTGAACTGTGAGCCCGAGAGGACCTTATAGTTTCCCCATTACCTAGCATGGTGCCTGGAACACAAAAGAAGTTGATTTGTCTAGTTCATCTTGAGCTCAGCCTGGAACACTCTTTCTCCTGCCCATTATCTGGCTCACTCTTACATCGTCACCCTGGCCATGCTAGCTCGGCTGCTCTCGATGTGTACGCCTGTCACACCACATTCTTCTCCTCTCAGCACTTTTCCTGCTTTACTGTTGTGTCTCGACTAATGGCCAAGACATTAAACTTTCATGAGGTCATGGACAAGAACATCTTATTTACCCCATTTGCTCAGAGGCTATAACACCTGGCTGATTAAGTACCCGAGGAATTTTTGTTGAATGAATAAATGGATGCCTTTGATAAAACTAATCAAGAATAGTAGAAAATTACCATTTTTCTTAGGACACGTTTAGACTTTTTCTGAAAGACTCCTTATAGCTTACACTTTGTGGGGCACAATTGTAGAAAAGGAATAAAAAGACTCAATGGCATATTTTACATCTGCAGATTCCTAAGTATCCTTCCATCTGAACATTCCACTATGAAGGCAGGCATCAAGGCCTACAACTAAATGAGACTGGAGAATCAAATTCTTTTGTTCTAACCAAAAAGGGAGGACAATGGGGAAGTCACTGCAGACAGGTGACGATGAGTAAGCTCACCTGGTGCGCAGTTCTCCTAACCGGCCCCTTCGGTTCCCAGGGAGGAGGGCGCGTCGTTGCACTGGGTGACTGGTGCCCGGTAGCTGGCTCCGGACCACAGAAAAGGCAGAAGACTTCTTGGTGGGCAATGTCTTTGGAAAAGAAGGTTTCTTATCTGCACCACCCCTCAAAGACCTTAAACTTGAGGCATAAGACAGAAAGTAGAGAATCAAATCATCTCTGCATGTAATGCAGATGTTTAATCATACAAGTGAAATTCAATAGATAAGCCCATTCAGACTGATAATAACTGTGCTTTGAGGACAAAAAGCAGCCCAATCGGTGACAGAAATATCTGCCAGACACTGGAGGAAGGCTCTAGGAATCAGCTCTATGCTGGAACTGTAGAGCTGCTTCATTTTAGGAGAAATGACTTATCAACTAGAAACAAGTTCAACTACATATACATATGCTTTTTTTATATGAGGCAAGATTTTCAGATAATGCAATATTTATATAAATATGAAACCATACTTCATAAACACTAACTTTCTGACTTTTAATCCCATTTTAGAAATATTAGACTTTCTCTTACAATTATGGAAGGAAAAAACATAGGCAGAACCCTACGGTGGAGGCTAGAAGCAGAGACACTGTTATGAGTTGGTGATTCTTTAAAAACACTCATGTGTCAGAGCTCTGCCCAGAAGAAATATCTAAAAGCAATGACATCCCGGCAGCAATGGGCACAACTAGAGCCCAGACAGCCACTTTAAAATGCCATTCCCCAAGAAAAGAAAACAGGGCTCTCAGGAGTAATGGCTGACTTTGGGTCTGGGACAAAGAAACTACAAGCCTAGAATATCTTATGGGGCAAGAAAATTAAAAAGTACTCAAAGAATGATGGGGGCATATCAAGAGGACATAGGAGGTAGTGTGAACAGACTCCGACTGGCCAAATCTGGGACAATGTGAGAAGCAAGAGGTAAAACCCACTCGATAAAATAGGAATCCATAAAGCCATACTGCTATCAGTCAATAAATAAGTAAATAACTGGGGAGAATGGGAAACTTTACAATAGGATGCCAGCTAATAATGACAGAAATGGAAAAACACCATTTAGGAATCATAGTAATAACTGATTTAGCCAAGAACCATCAATGGATATAAAAATTGGTGAGGAATATTAACATAGTCTTTTTAAAAAGTATCTCACTACAAAATACTGACTAATTAACTTTACAGTGGAGCGTTCCGATAACACCATCTTAACTAAGTGATAAAAGTAACCATCACTGGTAATGGGACATATCAACATGCTGTGCGTCCTGATTTGGGGTGCTGAGAAAGACAGACTCATGTCTGTGGTTACTCCTGCTACCCTGACCCCGCACAAAAAAAATTCACAAAGAAACATCAAACAAATCCAAATTGAGGAACAGTCCCTAAAAGAAGTGGCCTGGACTCTTCAAAAATGACTAAGTCATGAAAGATAAGGTAAGATTGAGGAAGAATTCCAAACTGAAGGAGACCTAAAAGACTAAATGACTTGCATGGATGGTCGATTAGATTCTAGACCACAAAAGGAAGAGGTAAAACAGGAAGAAGTTTCTCCTATAGTTAGCTGTTTCTTTGTTGCCATAAATAACATTATTGGACAGCTGGCCACAATGTATTCTCAAATGGTTCAGGGAAAATGAAACTATGCAGTCTGTATCAGCACTTTGTTCCTTTTTACAGCTGAATAATATTCCATTGCATGGATATACCATTTTACTTATCCATTCAGCAGCTAATGTAAATGTAGGTTGTTTCTGCCTTTTGGCTCTCGAATTGTACACTTTAAACTGGTGAATTGTATGTATAAGGCGCTTTTTAAAAGAAAAACACCAATATAGGATCATTTTAGGAAATTTGAAACGTGGCAAACTATAAAGGAAACAATAAAGGTAGCTTATGATTCTTCTTAAAAATATCCACAAGCAAAGCTCAACTATAGCGTTTAGCAATGCATAGTTGGATGATAAAACTATAAAGAAAAAGTGAGAAAGCAAATACCACTAAACTCAGGAGTGGTTATTCTTTGGAGGGAGGGCAGGTATATTTAGAAGGAGGTTCTGGAAGGATTAGCTTTTTTTATGGGTGATACTTACAAAGGCATTTGCCTAATAATAATTTACTAACACATATGTTTGATTTATGCCATTTTCTATGTTTGTTTTACATTTACCAATAAAACAATTTTATAATATAAGAAAATAATCTTGTGGAAAGAAACTGTCCAAATTAAAACCACAGAGATCATGTATTAGGTCATAAAGTTAAAAATATTTCAAAAGCTTGAAATCATACACAGTAAGTTCTTTGATCACAATGCAATTAAGCATAAATCAATAATCTAAAGACAATTAGAAAATCCCCATGTATTTGGAAATCAAGAAATATTTATCTAAGAAACACATGGGTTAAAGAAGAAATCATAATGGAAGTTAGCAAGTATGTTCAACTGGTAATAAAAAGCCTACAGAACATATCATTACATGGAATGCAACTACAGCTATGATTAGAGGAAAATGGATAGCATTAAATGCATACATTTTAAGAGAATTAAGACCAATATCAAGGACCTACGCATCTGAATTAAGAAGTTAGAAAGGGAACAGCAAATTAAATCCAAAGAAAGTATAATAAAATAATAAAGAGTAGAAATTAAGGCCATGGTGTGTTGGACATTCCCCAAACCATCCCTAGGTTGGGTGAATCACTAGAAAGACTCCCAGGACAGACAGCTGTATTCACAGCCATGGTTTATTTCAGAGAAAGGAAACAAAGCAAAATCAGCAGAAAGCAAAGGTGCATGAAATGCAACTTAGCAGAAACCAGACCGAAGTGTCTAAGAGGCCACTCCCAGTACAGTCACACGAAACACTTACAATTCCTCCAACATCAAATTGTGACAACACGTATGAAGTTTTATCTACCAGGGAAGCTCACTGGAGACTCAGCATCCAGGGCTTTTCATGGGAATTGGTTAAAGAGGCGTCTTTGGTCTAGCACCTACTGAAATTCCAGACTTCCTGAAGGAAAGCAGGTGTTCAGCATAAGCCACATTGTTTACACAGTCTATTACAGATGGCCACCCTTCAGTGAGGGGATGGCAGAACCTTCCTGAAATCCAAGTTCACAGAGGCCAGCCAAGGACCAACCTTGTCAGCAGGCCTTTCTAGGGAGGGCAGTCTCAGGCTTGCTACTGTACTCCTTTTCTACACAAATGGAAAGCAAACATAACAGAGAAGCACAAAGAGCAAAGTTGGTTCTTAAATTGAAAAAATATTCTGTGTAACTGATCAAGGAGAGAAAGACTCTCTCAAATAAACCAATATTAGGGGAGAAAAGAGGGGAAAATATCAGTACAGATAATAAGAATATATTATAAACAACTTGGTGCAAATAAACTTAAAAGGTAGGTAAAAAGGATAAAGTCCTAGAAAAATACAACTTTCAAAACTGATACGATGAGAGAACTATGTGAATAGTCCAATAACCATTAACAAAATTAAACAGTAGTTAATAACCTCTGAAGGATGGTGGGAAAGTTCCAGGGCTCTGCACCACTCCCCCCACCCCCCACCCGCACCCCTAAAAGAAGCTTCGAACCAGCAAGAACCAGCATAAATATCTTTCTCAAAGCTTCAGCGGCCAGCAGCGGTGGCTCAGTGGAAGAATTCTTGCCTGCCCTGCCAGAGACCCGGGTTTGATTCCCGGTGCCTGCCCATGCAAAAAAATAAATAAATAAAAATCAAAGCTCCAGAAAACAGTTAAAGGACTGCAGTGACAAAGTGAGCACTGAATCAAGAAAAAGGCTACTTAAAAGCAATAGGATCTTCAAAGATGACGGTGGAGATATACAGAGAACGTAGGGTTTAACAAACAAGTATGACTGCTGAATTATCGTATTGATATTTCTTTTAGTCTCCAGTATCTTAGAAGACCTAGAAGTATAAACCTAAAATTGTGGGAAGTGTAACCCATACCAAACTCTGAAATCTGTTCTACAATTAATTATTGGGCTGTGCTTTGAAATGTACTGCTTTTTTGTATATGTTATTTTTCACAAAAAAGAAAAAAAAAGTCGATTGTGAAAAAAAAAATTTATTCCTTCTAGCCTTCAATGTTCTGGAGCAGCTAGAAGGAAAAATCTGAGCTGATGGTATGGGAGCCCATGACTAAACTCTGGCATCTGTCCTGTAACTACTTGTTGAAAAGTGCTTTGAAAACTATTGCTTTTTCCTTTCTTTGCTCTGTACATGTTATTTAATACAATACAAAAAAAGTTAAATAAATTAAAAAAAAAAAGCAATAGGATCTTGTAACACAAAGGCTGCCCCCCTACTCCCTCATCCCCGCTTGGAGCCACCCATGCTCCCAGTGCAGACACCTGGTCCCAGTTCTGGAGGGGGCAGAGTAACCCCCATGCACAACTGGCCCAATCTGTCTGGTGATGGCCTGAGGGACTCACTGTCCCAGAATTTACCCTGTATGTAGAAAGTATTTTACAGAGCTCTCGTATAGAACAGGCTGGGAAAGAAATTGAGTTGTGCTGCCGGGGGCAAAGACTGCAGGACACGCTTTCAGATCCTGACTGGGAGGAAACTGTTTCCTAGGGAAGGGGATATTCCGAACCAAGTAAACAGGGGAATCCCTAGGGCCACATACACATGCCCAAGACAAGACACAAGCACAGACAGGATCAGGGTGGCCCCTATGCACGGGCCTGGAGTTATTCTCCAAACTCATTCTATGGATAGCCCAGAAAGAGATCACTCACACAGACTAATTTGCAAACTCTGGGGAAGGTGTTTTGTTTCCATTTTTTTATTTTTCTTTTTTGTTTTGTTAGCTCCTGAAGGAAAAACTGCCATAACACTAGCTAGGTACAAGCTTAAGGAACAGATGCTTCAAAATCTAAATCCCAGCAATAATACATTAAAATATAAAAATGGGGAGGGTCATGTGGCTCAGCAGGTAGAGTTCTCACCTGCCATGCTGGAGACCCGGGTTCAATTCTTGGTGCCTACCCATTCAAAAAAAAAAAAATTAAAACTATAAAAACATCCAGGTTTCAACAAAACATACAAAGAAACAGGAAGCCATGGCCCAAGGCAAAGATTAAAACATTAGAAACTATCAATGAAAAGGACCAGATCTGGGACCTATCAAAGACTTTAAAAAAAAAAAATGGTTTTACCAATATTACATTCTATGGCCTATAGTTAACAAGTAGACACCAACAATACCATAGCAATATTAGGTGCTAATAATAATTGAGAGGAAAGGACATGAGATAGGAGAGGTTTAGTTTGATGTTTGATAAGGCTGTGTTCTTTGTCTCTTTGAACCAATGAAAACTTCCTAGAATTGAGAGTGCTGATGATTATACAATTGAGAGAGGACACAGCCATGGATTACTTATTTTGGACATTATCCATGATGCCCAACAGATGGAGGGGGCTGAAGGGCACAATGACTCAGAAGCAGAATGGTGAACTGTGATGTATTCATATGATGGAATATTGTGCAACTACAAAAAGGAATGAAGTTGTGATGTATGAAGTGAATGACCCTTGGGGACATTGGGCTGTGCAAAATAAGCCAGAAACAAGAGAACAAATATAGTATGGTCTCTTTTAGAAAATACTTGTAAGAAAACTGGAGCCTAGATTATAAGCTCTTATAGCAGTCACACTTTGTCCAGAGTTGTTAGTGCTATATGTGTATCAGCTGGTATTTCCCTGGAACTTTGAGTAACCCTGTGACATCTAAGATCCAGAAATGGAGCTCTGCAGCTCTGAAAGTCAACACTGCTACATACAATAACAGTTAAAGTAACCGAAAAAAAAAGATCAGGCTTCAATTAGAGATAAAAATGAAGCTGATCTGATTAGGACTAAGGCAAATCAGAATACAGGGCAAAGATGATAGTGTATGTACTCTAGAGCTTCACCTATGGAACAAGACCAAAGGCAGAAGTTTATTGTGTACAGAACCTAAATTTTCTGTAAGACACAATCTAAATCAACCTGTCTGGATAGCTCACTTAAACAACCCAAACCCATGGAGCCCAGAAGGCAAATGAGGATTTGTAATTCTGTACAGCTTAATGTAATACTTGGATACATCTCAGACTATGGCAGGTTGATAATTAAAAAGTATTGGTAGAGCAGGCAGGCCATGGTGGCTCAGTGGCAGAGTTCTTGCCTGCCATGTTGGAGACCTGGGTTCAATTCCCAGTGCCTGCCCATGCAAAAAAAAAAAAAGTATTGGTATAGTCCCTTGAGGAAATGGAGAAAAAATATGGAAATATTAAATTTTCCCATCTGGGAAACCCCTGGTACTTTCTCAAACATTAGGACCTCCTAAGAAAACAGGCCAACCCCTTGATTTTGAGACTTGCCCATACAAAACTTATTTCTGTAGCAGAGAAGTTAAGACTACCTAAATTATGCCTAGGAGTTGCTTCCAGGAAACCTTTTTGGTTGCTCAGATGTGGCCTCATTCTCTCTAAGCCCAACTCTGCAAGTAAAATCATGACTCTCCCCCAACCCTACATGGTTCAGGACAGCCAACAGTGAAAATCTGTCTCCCTGAATACGTGGGACATGATTTCCAAGGATGAGCTAATGAGGAATTTGAAGTCAGCTGTTGACTAGCTTCAGCCCTGGAAAACTTGTCTCCTTCCTTTTGGTTTACACCTTTAGTATTGAAATGACGGCTCTGACTCCCCTCCTTTCAGCTTCTGTTCTCCTATTGAAATGATAATGTTAACACTGTCTACTTTTCTGCTTTGAACTTGCTATCTGAAATGACGTCAATTCCCCTTGCTAAAATCCTTAAAAACCTTGAACCCCCTAAACTGGAGGAGACAAATTTTGGGCAGACAGGCCAACTGCTCTCCTACTACGTGCCTAGGAATAAACTCTTTCTCTCTTTGAAACCCTGGTGTCTCAGGAATAGGTTACTGAGCGCATCTGGTAAAAGAATCCACAGCCTTTGTCTGCTAACAATCCTGTGCCATCTGCTGGGATACAACAGGGAGGACACAGTATTGTTACCAGACAAAGGTCGTGGATTCTTTTGCCTGATGCACTCAATAACCAATTCCTGAGATACCAGGGTTCCAAAAAGATAAAGAAATTATTACTAGGCATGCAACAGGAAAGCAGATGGCCTAGTAAACCAAAATCTATCTCCCCAAGTTAAGGGGAATCAAGATTTTTAAGGATTTTAGCAAGAGGAGATGAGGTCATTTCAGATAGCAAGTTTAAAGCAGAAGAGGAGACAGTGATATCATTATTATTTCAACAGGAGAACATAAGCTGAAAGGAGGGGAGGCAGAGCTATCATTTTAATACTAAAGGTGTGAGCCAAAAGGAAGGGAGACAATTTATCTTTCAATAGCAGAGTATAGCTGATACGATTTACAAATGTCTGGGGTTGAAGCTATTTAATGGCTGACTTCAAATTCTTCATTAGCATTAGGGCTTTTGCTTTACAAGAAAATGACCAGATAAAAGGAATAACAGCTCTCACAGTCACAGAGGCACAAGATAAGGGTTTTTACATTCATTTCAGATATCGGGGCAGCTGAATTACAGTTTAAGGCTTTCAGGTATTCCCTTCTGTCTATTCCAACATCCCAGAAAGCAAAAATAAGTATGATTCAGTAATCATACTCATCCCTTAAATTCTAATTTCTCAGTTACAATATCACTTCTGCAATTTTCCTGCCAAATACGTATAACCTGAATCTAAACACAAGGACATACAGACAAACCCAAAGTGAAGGGTATGCTACAAAATAAAAATTGACCGGTAATCCTCAAAAGCGTCAAGGTCATGAAAGTCAAAGAAAATCTGAGGACGTGTTCTAGTTTAAAGGAGATAAAGGAGACATGACATTTAACTGGTTCCAAACTGGGTCCTTTTACTATAAAGATGTCATGTCAGTTTGAATCTGTAGAGGACCCTAGAAAAACCATGTTCTTTAATGTACATTCAATATTGCTGGGGGTGGGGAGCATTTTGATTGTTTCCATGGAGATGTGACGCCAACCAACTGCAGGTGGTAACTTTTGATCAGATAGCTTCCATGGAGCTGTGACTTCACCCATTAATCCTTTAAAAGAGGAAACATTTTAGAGAGAGTCCCTTTTTTGTAGAGCCACGAGAAAGCCAGCAGATACTGCCATGCTCTCCATGTGCCCTTACAGCTGAGAGAGAAAGGCTGAATGTCATCAACCTCCTTGAACCAAGGTATCTTTCCCTGGATGCCTTAGATTGGACATTTCTATAGACTTGATTTAACTGGGACATTTTCTCAGCCTTAGAACTGTAAACTAGCAACATATTAAATTTCCCTTTTTAAAAGCCATTCTGTTTCTGGTATATTGCATTCCAGCAGCTAGCAAACTAGAACAGTTATTAATAAGGCAATTGGTAAAACCTGAATATTTCTGAGGAATAGATGATAGTAATGTCTGATGCTAGTTCCCTGCTTTTGATGGTTTCATTGGTCATGTTGGAAAATGTTCTTGTTTTTAGGAAATATATAGCCAAGTTCTAAGAGATGACCGAACAACAGACCAGCAATTTATTCTCAAAAAGTCATAAAAAGTGTTCTGTGTACTGGTATTTGCAAATTTTCTATAAATTTCAGATTGGAAATTGGAAGAAAATGGTTTTAAATATACTTAAAGAACTAAACTTTAAATATGCTTAAAAAACACGGACTAAAAAAAAACACATCAGAAAAATAATAGATGAACACAAAGAGAATATCAAACGAGAGATGGCAATTATGAAAAAGAGTTGCTGAAAACCACATAACAGAAATCAAAATTTCCCTAGAGGGGTTCAACAGCAAAGTGGAGCTAGAATCAGAGAACTTGAATATACGACAATTGAAATCATCCAATCTGAGGAACAGAAAGAGGATAGAATGAAGTGAAGAGAGCCTGAGGAACGAGAGGGACACCATCAAGCACACCAATATACACTCTGTAGAAGTCCCAGAAAGAGAGAAAGGGGCAGAGCCAAAAAATAGTCAAAGATACAATAGCTGAAAACTTTTCAAATTTAATGAAAGATATGAATATACACATCCAGTATGTTCAATGAAATTCATACAGTATAAATCCAAATAGACCCATGCATTGGCATATTTTAATCAAACTGTTGAATGCCAAAGACAGAATTCTGAAACCTGCAAGAGAGAAGCAACATGCCACATACAAGGGATTTTCAAGTAAGATTAAGTGCCAATTCCTCATTGGAAACCATGGAGGTAAGATGGGAGTGGTGTGGCATTTAAAGTGCTCAAAGAAAAAAAAATTGCCAATCGAGAGTTCTAGATCCAACAAAACTGTCTTTCAAAAAATGAGGGAAAAATTAAGACGTTTCCAGAGAAATAAAAGCTGAGAGTTTGTTATTATTAGACTGGTCCTACAAGAGATACTAAAGGGAGTTCTGCAGGTTGAAAGGAAAGGACAATAGGTTACAGATCAAAGCCACGAAAAAAAAAATACAGCTCTCCATTGAGGGTAATGGGGAAATATAATTACCAGTACTATGGTATTTCTGGTTTGTAACTCCACTTCCTGCAGAATCTAAAAGGCAAATGCATAAAATGTAATGACAAACGAGTGATTTTGGTCTCATGAAGCATAAACTGGGATTTATCAGGGCATCGCTCTGGACAAGCCTGCAGGACCTCGTGCCCTGTGCAGGGTTCCGGGTGCTGTGGTGTTCGGTTGGGCTGTCCACATAGGTTGCATCGGGAAGTGCACTGGTCGAAGTGTGGGTTTTGTACCAAATATTTTTTTTGCTTGTCTCACACATACATTGAGGTTTTGGAATGTTAATTACCATCTATTTAGAAATGTACTTTGAAAGCATTTATTTTACACAGCAGTTTTGTATCCATTAAAGCTAACCCTTTATCAATAAAGCACTCTAGTTTAGATATTTAAAAAAGAAATTCTTGAAGATAATTGTGTGATGATGTGGCTGTTACAGAGTGACTGTGTGGTTTGAGAACCTAGCGTCTGATGCTCCTTTTGTCTACCTTATCGACGGACAAGTAAAACATACGGATTAAAAATAAATAAATAATTTGGACGAACAAATATTCAAATAAATTTAGTAGGCTGAAATGCTGGTGATCGGTGAAGGGGAGGGGTAAGGGGTATGGTATGTATGAATTTTTTTCTGTTTTCTTTTCATTGCTTTTTCTGAATTGATGCAGATGTTCTAAGAAATGATCATGATGATGAATATACAACTAGGTGATGATAGTGTGAGTTATTGATTATATAACAAGAATGGAACGATCATATGATAAGAATGTTTGTGTTTGTATGTGGTTATGTATCATAAATAAAAAATAAATTAAAATAAAAATCACATCCTCCCCCCCGCAAAAAAAACAGGTGGGGTGATCAGGAAAGGGGTATGGATTCTTCGTGGAAGAAAAGGAAATGTCTTCAGATACAGTGTGGTGGCAAAGGAATGTCTATACACTTAGGTTGGATTGTATGATGTGTGAATAAAACAGTTTAAAAATTTTTAAAAATTTAAAATTAAAAAAAAAGAAATTAAGTTGGTATGCTGATTTGAAAGGATGTATGTACCCTAGAAAAGCTATGTTTTAATCCTAATCCCATTTTGTAAAGGCAGCCGTTTCTTCTAGTCCCTATTCAGTATTGTATGTTAGAAACTGCAATTAGATCATTTCCCTGGAGATGTGATTTAATCAAGAGTGGCTGTGACGCTGGATTAGGTGACAACATGTCTCCGCCCATTCAGGTGGGTCTTGATTGGTTTACTGGAGTCCTATAAAAGAGGAAACATTTTAGAGAATGAGAGATTCAGAGAGAACAGAGAAGAATGACATAGTCACGAAAAGCAGGGAGCCCACAAGCCAGCAACCTTTGGAGATGAAAAAGGAAAATGCCTCCTGGGGAGCTTCATGAAACAGGAAGCCAGGAGAGAAAGCTAGCAGATGACGCTGTGTTCACCACATGCCTTCCAGATGAGAGAGAAACCCTGTGTTCGCCATGTGCCTTCTCACTTGAGAGAGAAACCCTGAACATCATCGGCCTTCTTGAACCAAGGTATCTTTCCCTGGATGCCTCAGATTGGACATTT